>PVJX010007962.1:0-68027 GCA_004027295.1 Dolichotis patagonum | reverse complement strand
AAAAGCAAGTAATAATCAAACCAGAGTGGGTATCTTAGTGAATCTTGTCATCTTCAGTGTAGTTGCCTATACTCTTAGACTTGATGCTATCAATCATAACAGATTTAAATAAAATCAGTCAATACAAAGTAGCAATCTAACAAGCCAGATTCAAATAAGATCAGTCATAATAAGACAGTATAAGTTATAAAGGGCTTCAGATTAAGTTGATAGGAAAATTAGGGATGATTACCATAATATGTCCTCTTATTTTTGGGATAGCTGACCATGTCCTCAAGTCTAGTATAAGTAGACAAACTGGAATAGCACGTAATCCATCCAAGCAGAGTGGTGAGAATAATGTAAATTTTAAATCTTGTTACCCAATTAACAATATCCTCTGCCTTCCTTTTTTCGACAATTCCTCCCCTTTCACTCCCATAGGGTGCACTGCTTGTTTTGGGTCCCACTGCCTCCCTATATAGAGCATCTCAATGGACCCTATCTCCTGATCTACTCTGCCTGTGTTTCTCTCTGTTAATATTTCAAGGCCATCTATACTAGATATTACAGCTAATCTTCTCTGTTTTATTTCTGCTATTCTGTTTTCCTGTCATTGGTTGTCTATTTTTCTGTTCCACTCCACTATCTGCTCCATTCACTGAGGCCTCTCTGCCACTGTTCCAGAAATGCTCGTATTCTTGTTCTCTCTCCCTAGAATGTCCTTCAGTATTTTTTGTAGAGTTGGACTGGTGGTCACAAATTCTCCTAGTTTCTCTTTGTCATGGAAGTATCTTGTTTCTACATTAATTTCTAGAGAGAGTTTTGTGGGATACATCAATCTGGGCTGGAGATTGTTCTCCTTCAGTGCTTGAATTACTTCACTCCAAGCTCTTCTTGCCTGATGGTCTGTGTCGAGAGGGCTGCCGTGATTTTGATGGGTTTTCCTTTATAGGTGATCTGTTTATTTTCTCTGATGGCTTTTAATATTCTGTTCTTATATTGAATTTCTGGGATCTTGATTATTATGTGTCTGGGTGTAGCTCTGATTTGGTTGTAGGTGGCTGGAATGCTGTATGCTTCATACGTCTGCATATCATTTCTTTTTTCTATGCTTGGGAAATTTTCCTTAATAATTTCTGTGAATAGACTTTTCAATTCCTCTGTTTTGACTCCTGCTTCTTCATTCACATGCTTTATTCTTAAGTTATAGATCCTCTTTTCATCTTCCAGTCTTTGTATCTTTACTGGCTGCTCCATTGTTATTTTTAAGAGATCTTCCCTTTTGTGGTCACACATTGCAAGCCTGTGTTCAATTTTTGATAGTCTATCTTTGGTTTCTTTCAAGCAGTTTTGCCAGCTTTCTATGGAGTCTTTAGTTTCCTGATAATCTCTTTGAATCTGCTTCATGAATTCTAGGTTTTTTCTGTAATCTTCATTAAATTTTTCTATCCGTTTGTGTTCCTCCATTCTTCTGTCTGTGTCTTCTTGAGAGGTGCCCAGCCCTTGTTTTATTAATCTACTTATCTCTTGTTTAATTTGAATTAATATTTCAGTTTTGGTCCTGCTTACGAGGTTCTGAAGATATCTGTTTATGTCTGCTAACACTGTGTTTGATGTTGCATTTTTGCTGCCCTCAATCTCTTTGGTATTTACCTCTCCTGGATCAATGTTCTCAGGGTTGGGGGCTGGGGTTTTTTTCTTATTTCTCCCTTTTGTCATGTTTTTGGTTCCTTCCATACAAGTGTACAGTGTAATTCCCAGATCCTTTTCTTGTTGGTTAAGGCTCCTCTAGAGGGCACAGGCTAGGAGCTTTTGCCCACTTCAATAGGCTATCAGAGATTAGAATTCACACATGGGCAGTGTGCGCTGGCTCCTCCCCTCCGGGCCAGTCAACCTTTGCAGGCCTTCACTGCGTCAGTGTGTGCCGATCTCAGGTAATTAATTTGTAGTGACTCACTGGGTCCCGGCCAGGGTCATAGCCTAGTCCAAGCAGATTCCACCAATCTGCTCGGGAGGGGAGCAACCAACTGAAGCCACTTCCTTATGGAGTTAGGGCTCTCCTGCCCAAATCCATGTCGTCCAGTCAGTTTCCCATTTCCTATGGGAGGGTCTTATTCCCATCACTCACCAAGTGTTGATCCTTGTCCCCGAGAACTGCTGGGTTTCCCAACCTCCAACTTCTGCGCAGCTGCGGTGCAAATTCATGGTGCCTCTGGGTGGGTCATGTGCAGGGCTGGTCTGGCGAGCTGCACACAGGGCTGTTCAGCTCCATGCTCTGGCAGCTCAAGCCAGTCGCTTTGGCATGGATTGCTTGGATTCAGGTGGCTTGAGGATGGTGCTATGCTCGCTGATCTTAGCTTCTCTGATGGTAGCCCCAGGACCTCATATTCAAGCATTTTTTTGCACTTTACTTCCTTCCTGGGTTGTGAGAGTCCATCTCTCTCTGTTTGGGTCTCTCCAGGGTGTTTTATTCTGGCATTTGAGCTGTCTCTCTGAGAGAGGGTCCCTCTCTTGCTACCTACCGGTCTGCCATCTTTCTGTGTCGACACCCACACATTTCATAGAAGTAGAAATTGAGATTCAGAAGCGACTCATGTTGAATGAAGTCAATGTTAACTACTACCATAACTGTAGAATCAAATTAGATAAAAAGTTATGGTCATCACATGGGGACATCAATTAAAGGAATAAAATGGAAGGTTAAGTTCTTTCAAATATATTTGATACAGGACATAGAAGAAATAAGACAGCAGAAAAGAGGAGAGAACAATGTGGAGAAGACTACATTAGAGTTAGACTGATCCAGATTATATTGTTGGTGTCAGTGTTATTGCTTTCACTTCTGTAATTTGTTAAAAAAAATTCACCAAATAAACAGATAAGGACAACTTTTTTCAAAACTATGAAGACGAGAGGTTATTGCAATAAGGAAGAAAAACTGAACTCAACTCTGCTAAAGTGAAAAACGGAAGCATGTTTAAGTTAAGGGAAGCCACTGGCTACTGTGATTAGACTATTTTTGTTTGCTAATTGTCACTCATCGAATTTAGGCTCTTACTCCCCCCAGAGAATAGCCCATAAGGGCATCATCATTCTTGGTAATCGCATTTCAAGGAGATAGTTCCCACGTTCTGGAGAGGATTCCTGAGTTTTACAACATAGGCAGTGTCTATGAGAAGATGTATCTTCAAAGGGGCAGAGAATAAATATGTAATTGCAAGTTTTCTAAGGAACATGTTCTTTAAAAAATGGAGATCAGAATTAGTCCAGAAGAAATCTGTCTGAAGTTTTTTTCAGGTTGAAAGGAGTGTTAGGCTGCCTTGATCTGGTTCTATTACTTTATAAGTATTGGTTTGCTTATTTTCACGCATGGCACTTCTGATTGCTGCAGTAGAATAGTATTTGCACTCTTCGCATCAGAAGCTTAGGAAAGTCATATATGGAGTTGCAAATTTTTTAAAAATTCTGTGTCATCCTTATTCTTTTATGGTACTTTGTTTTTAGAACAACAACTCATATTTTGGTAATATTTATCCAAATCCATTTACAGAGTCTACAGCATTTTCATGTAGATTGTGCAATTTGTGCTTCACACTGAGGCAGAGGTAGAGAGTCTATAATTATCTTCAATTCTAAATGAAGTAATGGAAATGCTGAGAAATTAAGCAACTTAGTAAATAATGAGATTAAAATTCAGAACTCCCTATGCCATTGACTAATGAACTGAACATATATTTAGACAGGTACCCAATATTTGTCTAGTTCTATGTTAAAAGGTAAGGACTCAAAAGAATCCGTTTTCTGCCCCCATTGAGCTTGCATCCTAATGAAAAAAGTTAAAATGAAAGAAAAAATGATACAGAAACAAGATAATGAAGGGAAATGATAAGATAGTGAGAGAAAACCTGTGTAATATGTCAAGGACAGTCGTGTTTATAGCTCAGGCTGTGATAGGTGAGAAGGGCTCCTGTGAACCATAGACAAGCTGAGAACTGGCGATGAAACATTTCAGCAGAGGGAACATTATACAAGCCCAGAGGGGAAGAAAGAATCAGCAAAACACTTAGTATGTGCCAAACACATTTCCAACTCCTTTGTAAATATGAATAATTTAATTCTTATAGCATCATTATGAAGTAGCTACTATTATGATTCCCAAGGTACAAATGGCGCAACACTTTCTTCTCCTGCACAACATTTTAACTAAACTGGCCTCCTTCACACAGCTGGGAGAGGACACTCCCAGGGCTGCAGTTTATGCTCCTGCAGTGCACATTCTTGATGTACCAAACACTGCTGGCGGATTTGGGGGCAGGAGGGAGCCTGTCATGGCCGAGCATGAGAAGGCCAGGGCGTAAACAAAGCTGAGGTCAAGAGGGTCAGAGTCAGACCACACAGGGCTTGTGAGCCATTGTAAGGGGCTGGAATTTTAATCGATAAACTATGAGAATCCACCAGGGTGTTTCAGCTGCGAAATCATGAGATCTAATGTACCGGTATTGCTTTGTTTCTGTTTCTGTAACACTTTCTATTCGCCTTTGGAAACCACTCCTGAGCCAGCTACTTTCAGGATTCTATCTGTGAAAAGATCTGAAGGGAGAAAAGAACAAGGTGTGGTTGGAAGGGGCTGGGCCGAAACCACTGCAATCCACCTGTGTATGGAGACACCCCAGGGAAGCTGAAGGATGTGACACAATCTTGATTTTGACTGATGCCTGTGTTGTGCCTTAATGGGAAACCACATAAGATAAAAACACTACAGGCTTCCGTGTAGCTTTAGCACTTGGTGTAACCTCTTATCACTGACAAGTAGATACATTTATACCTTGTTATTCAAAGTGGTTGACATGTTGCGGTACAGATTTATGTCTCTTTGATAACATTTTTATTATTAGTAGGGTCGGACAGTATACCAAGACCAAAGTGTAAATGGAAATAACCAACATCAGACACAGGAGGCGGAGGAATGTTGCAATTCTCTCTCGACTATGACACGTGAAACTTGGATATTAGATTTGTAGTTGTGAAAGAATATGGTGTGATAGATGTTTTGGAAGTTAATGAGAGTAAAAAAAATTAAACAAATACTACATGACTCAGTGTCTTACAATCCAAAATTTAAACATTTTTTTCCAGAAGTTTGCATTATAGATTTGATTATCCCCTTAACATTTGGAAAATACAAACATTTGCTCTGAGTTTTAGTGACTTTTGAGTCAAACAAATTGCTTCAGGAATGGAGATCATACAAGAATATCACTCCTAATGGGAAGGGCTAAGATGAATAAAGACCATTAAGATCAAAACACTAAGATGATTAAGCCATTTGAGTTCCAATCAGCATACTTTTCTGAGGCAAGAGAGTATTTTTAGCAGTGTTTGATTTTTTAAAAATAATATCTGGGTGATGAAGTGACTGTATTATTACAGTTTGGGAAGGGAGGCTGATGGCACTTCTCTCCCTCATTAACTGCAGTGCTTCCTTTAGTACCATTGGTGGTCTTGTTACAGGCTGAAGGGCCCACTCAGCGCACCTCCTGGGAAGTGTTTCCTGCTTACAAAGTTGCATCTGGGAAGGACTGAATCTGAGTGTGCTGAGGGCTTTGAGCACAACAAGATGGAAACTAGTGGAGATGAGGGTGTGCACATATTTCGTGTATTCGGCAGAGTAAGCATTCCTCCCTTGTCTTCCCTGAGTGGGTGAAATATTTTCCCATGGACACCTGGGTGGATATTGTGCTTTATTTGACAAAAATAACTTCCAGGATGTCTGTTTGTTTGGTAAATGCTTTCCAAATCTCCCGTGTGCCAGATCATGCAGCTGGTCTCCTGTTTGATGGGCAATTTAACTGTGAAATGCGCCTCCTGACATTTGCTTGTGAAGGTAGCTTTGGCAGAGTGGGTGAGAAAGAGAGAAGGCAACTCTGTCAGTGAAAATCATCAACATTTTGTTTTCCTTCATTTTTCTCATCAAGTAACTCCTGAAATTTTACCCAGATGCTTTCTATGTGGAAATCCTGCGTAAGTATTGTGTCCTGGGCATTCTTGGTAGATACTAAGGTATATCCACTTGGCCTTGTTTGTGTTTGGTGTGACTTTACCTTTATAAATTACTTTTTTTCCTTTCTGTAATAAGCCACAGGACAAGATGAGAGGAGGGAGAAAGAATAATTAACATTATTATTCATGGGGAAGCATAATTATAAAAAATAAAACTCTTGTTTCTTTGAAACACTAGGAACAAATTGCCATGATTTGGAAGCATTCTGTGAACTTACAAAAAATCTTTAAGACCAACTGTGGCTTAAAATGTTAATTTCTTATTGATTTTTCGCAATTTCAAATTCTTGAAGCTTACCTTAGCGTCTACTTCAGGTTTTCTAATTAGTTCTGTATATACAAACCAAGAGTTGATGGAACATTTACAAATTTGTTTAAGATTTAGAAGAAAGAGAAAAAAAGAAGTGCTGTACCTTTTATTTGGTAGTCATTTTCCCTATAGAGATTGAAATAAATACAAAGAATTTTATCTTTTCTTTGTATACTTTGAATATTCTAAGCATGTGTGAAACCCTGGGTTTAATCCCCAGCACTACAAAAATTTATTAATTGTATTTTTTACTTCTTTGTATTACTTGACTTTGAGACGATTCCTAGTATATGTGTTACAGCATATTTTCCTTACCCAATATTAAAATAAGTCGTGTATTCTTAAAATTGACTTTATTTTGCTTTAGAAAAATATATTTTATATTTAATTTTTATATGCCAGTAACTCAGTTACTAAGAAGCCCATCAAATTCTACACTGTCCACTGGAGTAGTAAGGAATGAATGGGCGGTATGTATGGAAGAACATGTAAAGTTTCACAGTCTCAGTATTCAGTGAGATATCTGGCTTAACTTCTCTCAGCTGGAAGATTTCACTTTCTGTGTCAGTAAGGCATGGCACATTTTGTTTGGTTTTGTTTTGTCTTTTTGATTCAGTGTCTCACTGTATAGTTCAGGCTGACCTTAAACTCACTTTGCCATGCACTCACAGCTGTTGCAAACTGTGAGCTCACTATGTGCTCTGATGAGAAGTCCAGTGGATTTGGTATGAAACTTGGCTCTGAGTTTGGCTTATTCCAGTACGTATCAATATGATTTTAGGGGAGTTATTATGATAGTAATCTCTACATCCCTCAAAGAGTTTTGTGAAGGAAACACAAGCTACACTGAGGTGCTTTTAATGATAAGACCATATAAATAAAAGACACTGTTACTGAAGCACAACCTATATTGTCATTTCCTTGCTCAAAAATCTTTTACCTTTCCTGTCATCTAACTTTAGGTTTTTCTTATCAACCTCAATAAGATTCCTTTTTTTTTTTTTTTTTTTTGGGTACTGGGGATTGAACTCACGACCTTGCACTTGCCAGGCAGGCGCTTAAGCCGCTGAGCTAAACCCCCAGCTCAATATGATTCCTGCTCACTTGCCTTTCCAGTCTTGTTTTCCTCTTTTTTTTTTTTTAACAAACTCTTGATTCAATAGTTTTTCAGATTGTAAAGTTTTAGCTTGTGACCTCCTTTACATAACACTTTCCCCCCTAATTGTTCTATTTTCTTGCATTTATGATATTTTGCATGGTCTCATCCTCCTCTGTATGGGAGTAATCCCTCGTATCTCTCAAAAATCATACTTTTTTGTTTACCAATTTTTACCCTATTTAAGGTATGATTTTGTCTCTTGTCCCATATATTCCCCAAAGGTTCTTTACAGCCCAGAATACTTAGATCTCAATGCTCATTTCACCTACTTCTTAAGTGCCTGCTGAATGAGTATGCAAGAGTCTACCACTTTCCTTATTCCTGGAATAAGAAATATTTGTGATTTTAAAGATCTTTTAAAAAAAACTTAGTATTATAATGGTGGTAAGTGTGTATAAACAACAAACTTCTGCAAATTTAATTGGATACTGCTTTTTATTTTCTTTTGCAAATTAGCTAATGAGAAAATATTCCATTAGCAACTACTCTTTCTCTTTGTGCAGAGATTTGAGGATTATTAATTCCTTCTACAAAGCCCCTCAAGATAATAATCACTCTTGTTCGAATGTCTCAGGGGCAAGATCTTAGTAGGCTGGAAGAGAGAGGAGAAGAATGGTTGTATTACAGGGGGTGTGTATGTGAGTGCATGTGTGTGTGTATGTGTGTGTGTGTGTGTGTGAGTGTCTGTGATTTTGTAATCTTAACAAACGTAGACAGAGGTCAGATCTACAAATCTTATTTAGGAAACTTCCCATCTCACTTGATTTTAACAAAGCAAAATATTTAAGAGCTATTACATAATTTGTGGCATTGATGAGTCATAAAATTCTCTTATTACATTAAAGAATCCAGTCCTGATTTAAGAATGTTAACATCATGCCTAAAAGACAGTAAAGATTAAGAGTCAGATTCACTAATTGGAACATTACATCCAAGTTTATATTTCTTATATGTAGGAACTCCAATTTTTATTTATATAATAAATATCCCCACATCTAGTTGCATAAAACAGCCATTTACCAATTTCACAGATTCTATGGGGCAGGAACTTTGTTTTAAGGCATTGGGGTCAGCTTTTCTCTGTTCACAGTCTCTACAGCCTCAGGGAGAAGACTTGCAGACAGGGTGCAGGAATTCTCTGAAGGCTTCTCTGAGCATCTCTCCACGTCTCTGTACTCTTGCCCTGTGATCTTGCTGGCTTGGTGGCTTCGGGGTGGCAGGATATCTTACACATTGTCTCCAAGCCTCATGCTCTCAAAGAGAGAGTGGGGTGCAGGGTAGAAAGCCAGCAAAAGGTGAATTGCCTGTTTTGATCTAGTCTCAGAAGTTGCACAGCATCTCTTTTTGTAATTTGTCAAAGCGGTTACAAAGTCCTACTCAACTTCAAGGGGAGGTGAAATAGATTCCACTTCTTGGCCCAGGAGTGGAAGGGTCTAGAAGAGTGTACAGGACCAGAAATTATAGTATAACTGTTTGTGAAAAACACAATTAACTGTAGTAGTTATTTTAAATTTTCAAGTCAAACCATAATTTTGGATTATAAAATTTTAATATAAAATTTAGCATTAAGCCTTTCTTTGAGAATGTATTCCAGATACTCCTTCTGTAGCTTTACTGGCAACTTTTTAAGGAAATTTGGAATTTTTAAGTTTTCTTGATACATTATCTCAGCATTGCTAATGTGCTTAAAAGCAACAAAAAATTTTAAATACATATAGTTACATAATCACATGCTCTTACAATAATTTCTCCAGAAATAATGGTCTCATGGAAATAATTAGAATTTTAAATCATGCAAAGGTTGGTTTCTTCTAGCTGATCTGATTCAGCAGATGCTAAGCAAGCTTAGGAAAAGTATTCTAATTTCAGCACACAATACCCAGAAGTGAAGCAAATGTGAAGGACCCCATGGCCTTTAGAGATAAAATTAAGCCTTTTCTCACAAGTCTTTTATTTCCAAGATGTGTGCTACTTCCAGCAGACTGGATTCATTAATGTCTGTCTCCTTTCCATGTTGTTCTGGACGGTCAAAGCATCATTACTGAGACCCTAACGTGTGCAGGGCACACGTTTTTCCTAATTACTGTGAATAGAGATGAGTGCTTTTTCAAGGTTGAACGCTTTGGATGAGATAAAGACTGCTATTGAGATAATCAGAGCATATGTAGGGAGGAGAAGGGGGTAAATGATTTTTCTAAGAACAGAATTTTTCTCTTTTGCTGTTCCTTTTTCAAATAGGAACCTATTCAATGAAATTTAACATTTACTTACTCTTATTTTGCTTTATTCCCCATTATGTATTCATTTTGTCTTTGTTGGTATTACCCCTTGAAAGTGCACACACATAATAGTTTAAAGAAAGAATATCAGTATTGCTATAATGCACATCCAAATTATCTTGAAAACAGCAATATTGCAATAAATTGATATTTTTGCCAATCTTCTCTAAGTTTATACTTTATAAAACTGAAGACAAAGATTACATGCTTCGATGAACAACTTCTAGAATAGTCAGATGTTCACACTATACCTTTAAGCACAATGATCTATCCTGTTTTGGGGGGGGCAGACTTCAAGATAAGTTGACAGCATTTATCTATACTTTAAATAGCATTTTATCTTCTATAGTAATTTTATGCATTGTAATTTGATTTAAATTATTGTGCTTTTGCATGATATAATTCATGCCACAAGTTCAATTGAGAAAAATATAGAATATGTAGATTTAAACATAGACTGTATAGATTTAAACACCGTAGATTTAAACATATTTTCCTTGACATATAGTAAGCATTTATCTTAGATTTTGCATTAAAGAGCAAAATGGGAATGTAAATGTAAAACTTTTTATTTCAGTAAGGATATTCTGGTGTTTGCTGTGAGGGAGGTGAGAGCGCTAATGAGGAAGCTTCATGAACTGCGAATCCTGGAGTGAGCATTTGTCAGAATGGAAAAACTCAAAGGGTCACTCAAGAGGCATGCTTTCTGCCCTCTCCTACCACCATCCAGTGGCACTCAGCAGTCACCTATCTCTCAGGTTTGTGGCCAGCATTCTGGGCTTTCCACAGACACTCAGCTAAAAACTAGTGTTTCTTGTCATAAAAAAATGATTAAAAAAATGGAAAAGGAAAACAGTCACACGTGAAGGAGCAGTCCAAAAGCTGATTCAACACACAGGCTGATTCTACCCTGTTTGTTAGGTAATATAATTTGGTTGTGTGAAAATGAAAATTTCAGCCAAAATAAATAGCATGGATAAATGGATTGAACTGAGACAACATTGTCCTAATTTAATTCTTTTATTTCTCTTAACATTTTTCTTTGCTCAGAGTATTGCACTGGTAAGACATACACTTTTTTTTTTTTTAACCATCTTGAAAGGTAGACTTACTATGAACTTTAGGTTACACAGTAACTTTGGTCCTAATAGTGCTTACATTTTGATATTCAATAATAAAAATACCTACACTTTTTCTCTGTATCAGAAAAGCTGCTCTGTGTGTTTATGTATAAAAGTAGACGATTCCTATTTTATTAGCCCTGTGATAAAATTAAGCTGCACTTTTACAAGGTTATGCACATTTTCACTTAGTAACAACAAACTACATCTTCTTCAAAAAAGTTTCTTTCTTCCCTAGTATTTCATCAGTTTTGTTGGTTAGCATTAAGTTATATGATATAGGATGATAGCTCTTGTTATGACTTTTACTTGAAATAATCTGTAATGCTGATCAAAATTTAAGAGGTTCCATTGTAAGTAGAAAGTCTTGGACTTAGAATATTTGAGCTTTTACAGTGTTATAATTATTTTCCTTTGATTCAGGTTGCTGTCTTCATTAGAAAGATATTGTCCACATTCTGTGTTCCATTGGAAAGTTCATAGTGAAAATATTCTTCCAAAAGAGCAAATTACAGATCTACAGTATGTATTGGTTCATTGAAAACATTAGAATAATGAGAAACAAACATTAGAAGAAAAGAAATTTTGTTGTTGTCTAAGAGACACTGGTACTTAGCAGATACAGATTGTATGGTGCATACATTTTCATTTTGTGTTTTTACTAATCCTGTTTTCATTTAGTACTGGCCCTGTGTCCTATTCTTACCAGCCACTGTCAAAATTCTATTCAGTACTGAAGACATTGCAACATGTGTAGACACAACTAGCAGGCATCTTTTTTTTTTTTAAACTGGTACTGGGGATCAAAGTCACAACCTTGCACATGCTATGCAGGCATGTGTGCCACTAAACTAAATTCCTGGCCCTAGCATGCATTTTGAAACCAGGAGAAGAATATAGAGAAATCATTAATTGAAAGGTAAAAAACAATATAAGTTGTTATCATGAAGGAAAATTCATCTGTGGATAATTCTTTATAGCAAATCTGTAATTTAATATTATTTGTAAGTTACATATGGGTGGGATGAGTATGGGAATAGTGCTTAATAAAGAGAATTTTTGATTTCTAAACATCTTACTTTTGCCTGATGTCCACTAGTGTTTTCACAGATTTCAAAGAGTGTTCAATCTCCGAGTCACATGACTTGTATTAGAATTGCTGTGTAGGGTTTTTTCCTCCCCCTTGAGAAAACAAACCCTCCCATTACTTCATTCAATAGATAATGTCTTTGACATTTTATTTACTTCGATACATTAGTATTTATAGCTGGCTGTGACCAATTCCTGCATGCAGGAGATTATGGTATTGTTTTCCTCTGTAGCCCCAAATTGAAGCATGTTGCATGATTGTGGCGATTGTATGGTAACCTGGAATATAACTTGGTCCACTCTGTTCTTCCAGTGGAGATGAGCTCAAGACATGAACTCAGGAAGGCATCCTGCAGGCACCCCTTTTACTCATCTTCCTGTAAGGACTGTGTTTTGTGTTTCAATTTTGAGGTACAGTAGGCCACAATATCATTATTCTTTAAAAATTTTAACATTTAATTTAAATTCTTGTATCCCTGAGAAAGACAGACACATAATTGTTTTTTACACAGCATTAATTTAGTCATAGTTTTAATAGGGAAGAATGGCTTACAAATTTAACTTAGGATACACAAAAATTAAGTGAGCAGAAACAGAGTGTGACAGGAATGTGCAGAGCTGCTGGATTGGATGTTTATTCTTTGGGAAGTTGATAGACCGCTTATGCGTGTGAGAGAGGAGTGTGTTGGGGTCCCATGGTGCTTATTAAGGCTTTCTAAGTAACAACCCAACTTCCCTGGGCACGGAGTGCTGTGGGTAGAGAGACGGCTGACGTTCAGATTCAAATGCTACTCTTTCTGCCTGAAGGTTTGTTTTTTTGAAATACTGAGATGGTTTGTAAATTCGCTGAATATAAGAGAACAACAATGACTGCTATGCACCAATTAAAATCTTTCCTTCCACTGCAGAAATCAATCCTGTACTTTAGACGGTGGGGGAGATAAAACTCTAGGACTGCAACCAACTGGTGGCAGAAGGAAAGGAGACAAGAAACAGGAGCTCGGAGGGCTAAAATAGGGACTCAAATTGGCATTGGATGTTCACTCAAGTTTTAGCTTAAACTGATGAAATCAAAATAGACCACCTGGGGCAAAGAGTTGGCTTGGAAAAAATCAGTTCAAGCAGCTTGGTTGCCTCACTGACGTGGAGGGATTTTCTGCAGGTCATATCCCGAGGGCAGACAGAAAGCAATGCTCAGTGTCACTTTGCTCTCATTGACTATTAAAGTTCAGGAGATGATTGTTGGAATAAAAAAATAGGCATTTTATGGCTAAGTGGGGACTGGGTGAGGAGACACTGTGGATGGAATGCAAAGTGTATTAGAATAAATAGCCCAGGGCACTGATTGTGACTAAGATTAAACTGGAAAACCTTCAGGGGCGGTGACTAACACAGCACATTACCTGCAGCACTACAAGAGAATGCTTCTGTTGAGTTAATTGAGCTAATGCAGGTCAGACCTTCGATCGGAACATCTATATCTCAAAAATTGTATTCACAGACCATTATGTCTCTTTTGTGTACTTACCAGTAATTGCTCATAGAAAAGAATGCTATCCCATGAGGATTGGAATAGTGAATTGGTTCTAGAATTTTCCCTGCATACAACTCTTTTCCCCTGATTCTTGCCTTACGAACACTAAGAATGCATTTTATCCCGGCTGGGGGACATGGTGACTCTGTGTCCTTCACTGTAACTGAGAAATCTCTGATGGTCCCATCATTCTCTCTTTCAACTTGCTTGCCCATGGAATGGTGGGTCTTTCTGGGTCAGCAGTAGGAAGAAAGCAATCCTAGAAATTCCTCCTTTTAAAACGGTATTCTTAGGATAATCCAGTGTTTTCAGTATTTTATATCAAAGGGCACTGCGAGAATAGCTCACAGGACTGCAGCCTTGAAGAAGCATGGGTTGGAGCTTCAGAGCCCCCAGCGTACTTTGTGTTCTTTTTTGTGAGGCTCTGAATGAGCTGTACACGGGAACATCACAGCGGTGTCTCTGGCCCAGTGATCGCAATTTCCTACTTTGTATTGTTGAAAAGTTTCACTTCTCAAAGGGCCTAGATCAGTAGTCCCTTTAGATCAGACTTGGAAAGAGTTTTTGAAACTTCATTCAGCCACAGAAATTTAAAGTTGGCAGGGATCATGGCACATATCACCCAAGAGCGAATTATTTTACGTGCGGTGTCTTCACATGCAATTAACACACACACACACACATACAAACACACACACACATTAAGGAGGGTGTTTATTGACAGTATTCGGGGTGACCACATTTTCCAAGGATTGAAGTGGCAAAACCACCTGTTTTATTCTCTGAAATGAAGAAGGGGATCCTTTTGTATGTAATTGTACAACAGGGAGAAATGAGTTTTCCTTTTCTTTTACCTAAGATAGTTATGAGCAAGGACTGGAGTCCTTACGAGGCAGATGGAATTGCACTGATGATGGAGAGGAGTAGAGAGATGGCAATGAAGTATGGACCACTGTGGGTAGTGTTCACCGGACCACAAGAGATGAAATCATGTAGGTGGGAATGGAATGCAGGAAGCCCAACTTAAAAAAAAAAACTACCAGTGATGTACTTTTCATTCACTGCTTTGGAAATTTGGGGTCCATCACTTCTGTGTAATGGTTTTGCTTTTCCCCACAGTTAACTCATTGCCTTACTTTTCTTGGACTGAAAGCGGAATTATAAGTAGAGCAGTATCTTTAATACAAATAAATACTGTTTTCATTTGCAACTTTCCTTCCTTCTGCTTAGTTGTTGACTCTGGAAGCATTTTTCTAAAAGGTTCTAGTGCACGAAGTATCTCATATAATACTTAGCCACTCTGACAAAGCTGAGCCTAGTGATGGAGACTTTTGTATTTCTGGCCTTTTAAATGTTTCTTAGCATTATGGGAAAATAGCTGATTTATATTTTTACCTTTCTTTTCTCTGTCCATGAAGCAGTTACACTTTATATGTCTCTAAATCACATCAGGTTCACTAAATGTGACCCATTTTCCTAAATATTACTTTGCTTTATAATTTCCTTTTTCATTATTTGGCAAGAAGCTGGTAAAATTTATGAAATTTCTTTGCATTATCTTTCTTCTTCATAAACATTGAGAATTACTGTGGTAACTTAAAGAATGCTTCATGTGAATATTATAGGCAGTCGTATTAAATCTATAAAATGAATTTGAAATAAACTACACTTCTGCACTGTCTTAGTTACTTTTTACTCATCGCTGAGACAAAATACCTAATGCCCAAAGTTGGGAAAGGAAAGATTTATTTCTTACAGTTTTTAGAGGTGTCAGTCCATACTCAATTGGTTCCAAGGCAGGGTGGCATGGCGGGGCCACGGTTTATGGCAGCTGAAACAGCAAGGTGAAATGGTAAGAGAGAGAGACACGCCTTCTTCCTGCCACTACTTTGTATGCTGGCTCCACCCCTAGGCGGGTGTAGCACTGACACCATCAATCCAAGCGCTAGACAATGAATCAATCACAAATGCACAATGCAAACACATGAGGCCTGGGGGCCACCGACATAAACCATGACATACTCAAATCAATTTTCTGATTCATCAAAACAGAATGGCTCAGGAGTTATGCAAATCATATTGTTATACATATATGTGTATATTTAAAGATCCCACTTAAGTTTTACTTCCTGTTGAAATGAAATTTTTGAATTATAGTTTTTTTGTTTGTTTTCTTAAAGACAGGTCTCACTATACAGCTTAGGCTAGACTCAGACTGAGATTCTCTTGCTTTGGTCTCCTAGATGCTGGGATTGTAGGAACGCACTTATCTTTAGCCAGTTTAGATTATTTGCTTTTAATATTTATTTTTGATAACACCCAATCTGTGTAACTAGCTTATTAATTATAAAATATTATTGGTACATTCCTGGGAGTTTTCTTATTATACAATTATGATAAAAATACTTTTCCTCCTTTTTGATTGTTATAATTTCACTCATTTCACATTTTGAAAAATGTTAGGTAATATTGATAAAGGCAGAATACTAGGAATTACCCAAAATAGTTTGGGTCCTTTAAGACTACAGTGGTAATTTGTTAATTTCTTAAAATTTGTATCTGAAATAAGTGTTGAATATTATTAGAATCCATTGATATTTTAAGCATGTCTTCTTATTTGAACATTTGGCTCTTAAGGAGATTCCTTATGATTATAAAATCTTTCTATTCCTAAAATAAAACTAATTTGACATGGTAGGCACACTATTAAATTTAATTTGTTTGTGCATTTTTAAGACATTTTCATGTCTGTATTCATAAATGAATCTCCTCTAAGGTTGTTTTTATGTTGTCAATATGTAGTATTAATCAAATTGAGGTTTTATATTAAAACAGAATTATAAGAGAATGTTAGCAACAGAGCATTTTTCAGATTTCTCCCTTATGCCTTCTCAGCTAGATAAGTGACCATGCTTTTCTGCTGGCAGTATGGCTTTGAAAAGCCACACATTTGCATAATGTAGTTTCTGTTGTCCCTTTCTTCTGGTTGTGCCATCTAATTGCTTTAGAAAGTTATTTCCCAAATCCCTCCCACAGGTAACATTTAGGTAATAAGGATCTTCAAAGTTAGAAAGAGAAACAGTGCTATTGGTATACATCCTGGAACATCAAAGAGCAAGACCAGAGACTCCCAAGAAAGGGAACATCAAAAACTTCTCCTCTCACAACTCCTTTGGTTAATGCCCATTCTAATTAGAAAGAAATTGAAAAGGAACCAGGGGAGAAGGCAATATTTTGTGCTGTGAAAATCACAGGGTAAGGTTTTCCTTCAGAGCAGGCTGGGATGAAGACGCTGACGCTCACGGGGGAGTTGCATTACCCTGGCTGCAGCTTTCCTAAGAGCCTTCCACACCAGGCTTTTCCTTGCTGTACTCTTTGGTTCTGCATATCGTATGCTAATTACCTTTTCCTTAAGACTGTGAGAACTTCCCAGTGAAGATTTCTTTTGAGAAATTCTATAATTTATTTTACAGTTCAGATTTTCTCTGTGGCTTTTATTTAGTGAGGTGTCAACTTCCACTGGAGCTAAATTTTGTAAATATTTTTGTGGAAAGAAGTCCATGGCACTGACGCTTGCAGGTTTGTTATCATACTTATATATGCATCATTTAAAAATCATTGCCATTGTCTCCATAAGGTCTTTGACAATTAAATATTAATTTGGCAAATCATTTCAGATGGATAACTCTGGACTGTGTTTCCCCTAGGAACGTTTCACTGAGATTTTTTCCCCCACTATTTTCTAATCACAACGGTAGAAGTGAATTTATTTTTGTGAGCTCTCTCCTACTATATATGGACAGTTCTAATTTGGTCAGCTATATCAAGGCACTTGGATTTCTGTGTCTGAGTACCATGTGGGTCTAGCATCTTTTCCTCATTCAGAGTTTTACATTTGCCCTTGGCAGTGAGCTGTCTCTATTTTATGACATGCTGATCTATGAGCTGTGTCTCTCCTTTGTCTGTTGCTGTAAACAAACCTGAGATGACTGGGAGTATTTCTCCAGTGAATCAGTAGTCTGCTTAACATTCTACAGTTTCAAGCATGACAGTACAAGAGACTCATAAATACCCAAGTTGACGTCCCTCATCACTGACTTTCAGGAAATCACACTCAACTTTCATATCTTTGCTTCAGAATGAAAACTGAGAGCCTGAAAAGAATTCCATTGCAAGTTTGGGGAATCCTTTGTGTTATGGAACAGAAGGATATCTGGTTGTTTTCTGCCCTTTCAGCTTTCTATTGACCTTCACTGACTATAAAGTTTGATTTCCTTCATCTCCCTACAGAATGTGCGAAATGATTAAAAATAAGTTATTTCCATCATTTACGGAAAAAGGTGGGGACAGATATGTCATGGGACATGAGTGTAAAGATGGACTTGCTGGAAACCACCTAGATTCCTCTGTGTCTTACTTTTACTTCCCTACACATGCACTTGCCCTATAGTGCATTTAAATATGGACACAGAACAGACCTTTCTCTCTCCCAGCTATTGACTAAAACCTATTGATTTTTTTTTTTTTTTGCTTGAATTCTTCTCTGGTGTACAAGTATAGCAAGTCGTAGGACCAGTTTAAGATTGAGGCTCATTAAAATACCCTTACCTTAGCTAGGCTTGGTAGTATTCACCTATAAATCCAGCTGCTCTGAGAGGTTGAGGCAGGAGGATCACAAATTCTATTCTAGACCAGGGCAACGTAGCAAATTAGGCAGAGTTTATCTTAAAATGAGAAATAAAATAGGATTGTGATGCAGCTTAGTGTGTAGGCCCTGGATTCAAACCCAAATACTGCAGAAAAATTACTAAAAAATTACTTAAAAATTACTAAAAAATTGACTAGTTGGTCAATCAATTAATGAGGTATCTTTACCTTTTATTGCACTTTTTAGAAAACAGTCTTTTTTTACTAGTTGAAGGAATGTTTGTTTATTCAATGGTACCCTTCCTACTCCATTAGAAGCTAAAGAGAAGAGGGATTTGCCTAGTTTGACCTCTACTACATCTCTGCCTATAATAGTCCAGGCACTCAAGAAATACTTGTTGGCTGGAGAACTCTAATAGTGATAATCAAAAAACCAAGAATTTGGTTTTATTTTTGTTATTGTTCGATTTAAGCCAGTAAATCTTTCCAACTTTTCTGAAACACCGGCTTTTGTTTTTATTTGTTGAACAATCTTATTATTTATTTATTGATTGATGGATATGAGATAGGGTTTCATTATGTGGTTCAGGCTGGCTTTGAACTCACATTGTAGCCCAGGCTGGTCTTGAACTCATAGTAATCCTTTTGCCTTGGCTTCCCAAGTGCTGGGATTACAAGCATGTGACACTATGCCTGGACTTCATTTATGTGTATTTTAATGTTTTCAGCTACCACACATCTTTTTTCTAATGTAGTACACTACAAATGATTAAGGCATAGGAAAATAGAGAAATGCACTTGAAGATACAATTTAAATCTTCCTTTAAATTATGTTGCTTAGCGAATATCAGCAGACCCCCAGCAGGATTAGGTACCCTAAAGCATATTTGGTGGGTCAATCTACTGACTTTGAATAACCATTTGGCAAGATTTAGCATAACATTGAAAAACACAACATTTTGATATCAATGATATCAGTAAATACACTAAATATCAGCAAATGTAGAATAATTTTTGAAATTTTTTCTGTATGGGTTTAGTAACAAATGAAATGAACAATCAGAAAACACAATTCATGTGGGAGAGAATCTAATGATTAGGAATCACTGAAAGTTCTTATGAGATATCAGCAAGTAATGGATTAATATAATCCATTAATATAACTAAAATATAATTATATAATTAAAAAAACAAAGAGTATATATAAATTTTAATCAGAGAAGGTGCCTAAGTCACATTTATATAAAATAGTTTACAGAATGGTGTAGTGTGCTCTTACTTTAAAGTATGTTTTTTGATATGCCAATAACAGTAACATAAAAATACTAATACTTCTCGGTATCTTCCCAGAAGAATTAAAAACATCACATCACAATGATATGTGTGCACCTTTGTTTATAACAGCACAATTTGTCATACCTAAATCTTGGAAACAACTCAAATGCTCATCAACTGAGAAAAAAAATTATAACAGAATATTATTCAGCCATGAAAAAGGATAAACAAGAGACTTTTACGGATCAATAGATGCAACTCGAGACCAGACTCATCACTGAAATAATCAGACCCGCTGTGTCAATATCATTTTGTCTCACTAGTGTAAGAAACTGAATGAGTAAATAACATCCAAAATGTATAGTAGATATTGTGATTTGGAAGAAACTGTTGAAAAAAGGAGAAAAAAGCCTGTGATGAGGGAAAGGAGAAAGGAAAGAAGTGAAAAGGAAAAAAATTATATATATATATATATATACACACACACATATATATATATGTGTGTGTGTGTGTGTGTGTGTATGTATATATATACACACACACACACACACACACACACACACACACAAGATAGCTAGGATAGTTATACAACTAATTTCTTTAGTTCATTGAAAAGCCTTGTACTGGGCCGGGGATTTAGCTCAGTGGCTTAAGGGCCTGCCTGGCAAGTGTGAGGTCGTGAGTTCGATCCCCGGTACCAAAAAAACAAACAAAACAAAAAAAACCAAACAAACCAAAAAAACAAACAAAAAAAAATAAAGAAAAGCCTTGTACTAGTACTGTTTGGCTGGTGTTTCATACCTGTATCTCTTACTCTGAATAACTTCTGTGAAGATAACAACACACAGTGTATTAATTATTTAACTCTCCTATTAGCCTGTTTTGAAACTTTTAATTTTATTTCATTTTTTCTCTCTAAGATAAAATAGCAATAATAAAATATAAAAACCAA
Organism: Dolichotis patagonum; assembly: GCA_004027295.1. Classification (NCBI taxonomy): domain Eukaryota; kingdom Metazoa; phylum Chordata; class Mammalia; order Rodentia; family Caviidae; genus Dolichotis; species Dolichotis patagonum. The sequence continues at coordinate 47,619 of PVJX010007962.1, read as the reverse complement.
AGTGCAAAAACATGCTAATACTAAAGCATTAACCTAGTAGTTAAAAAATTTTTTATGTTAACTGTTAAAAATGGTTTGCCAGACACATAACCCAGCTAAAAAGAGGAGAATAACGTGATGATCTGACTTTTGGTGATTGCATCACACAAGTCTAGATGTTCTCCAGGTGAGGCTCTGAGAAAAAGCTGGTGTCGTGGCTGGAAGGCTTCACTAGGGACTGCAGAGAGGGCTGGTTGTCTAGCTTTGACTGCTGTATCCTCTAGAGTTATCGCTACATTTCCTACTCTTGAAGTGGGAGATAGGAATGGCTGATCTGAATGAAGGACTTCTTTTTGGGTTGGATACCTTGTCTTCATGGAACCCCATTCTAACAAATTCATAATGAAAGGAATATAGTTTCTATTTTACAGATGAAGAAACTAAAACACAAGCAAAATCAGTAACTTGCCTAATGGCTGTATAGCCGAGCAAGTGTTAACGTTGGCATTCCAATGGCCCAATAGACTGACTCTGCTTCCTAGCCACTCAATCAATCAACATCTGTTCTGCCCTTTTTTCCCTTGATAGATTGTCTGGCTTTCAAAACAAATGGATCCTGTATGTGACTATCATAGTAGAATGACTCTTATGAGGTAAGCTATCATTTAATATAATTATTATTTCCTTATTTCTGAGATTAATCAGAAGGCCAGAGAGGAAAAAATTGAATAGCTAAATTTAGTTTAATATATTGGACTTTAATCTCAGATTTAATTGGTTAAAATATTATCAAACAGCAATTTATATGTTACTACTTAAAAACAATTGACAGTCAGGTAAGTCAAGCTTATTTCCAATAATCAAACAGAAAAGAGCATAATTTTCCATCTTTCCCTCCCTTCCTTTGTTTCTTCCTTCTCTTCCTCCCCTTCCTCTTCCTCCTTTTTCTTTTTCCTCTTCCTCTGTTTCATCATCTCCTTTCTTTTTCTCTTCTTTTCTCTCTATCCCACCATCTATTTTCATTTTGCATGCATTTTATGTTGAAATGACAGTAATTGTGACAGGAATTGTGTTTCATTTAACATTAAATCTGATCACCGAAGTTTGTGAAGTTTCACTGGAGTTGCTTCAAGCTGATAAACCAGTGACATCTGCAACTCGGTTTGGTGTTGGGGCACCCGTAGCTGGAGGTGGGACCTGTGGTCACAAAAAGTCACTATAGATGACTCTATACCTGCAATAATGATAGGTGCCTAATCAGCCAAGATGCAACCCTGGAGCTCAGAAATACAAGAGAAAATGAATCCTTCCCTAGAAACGGGCAATTCAGAGAATATTGGATTGATGGTAAACCTACAGTTGGTGTTGGCATGCACGATGACAGTGTAACAGACATTGTCATCTGGACTAACAATGAAGGGATAGTAGCAGAGCTGTTTGCTTAAATTTAAGAATAGAAGGTCATGGCTGTTTTAGAAGTTGTCTGACTATAGCTATGCCGTATCATGAACTGTGTGTAGAATGCAGCTTGAGATACCAGTAGCAAAGCAAGTGACTTGTAATTCTCTTGAGTGTACCTCTGGAACGCCTTAAAAGTTATTTTGGAACAGGGCTTGTGTTGCTTAGGCTCACCTCAAACTTGTGATCCTCCTCTTGCCTCAGCTGGAAGGACAGGGATGTGCCAGTGCACTGGCTGTTCCTGGAATATCCGCTAAAACGGTTTAAATATTCTCCATCGTGGCGCTCAGCGGCAAACCCAGGAATATCAGGTGGGCACTGAAATGACTGTAACAGTTGTTGGGTGTGAACAACAAATCTTTATTTCCTGATTCTTAACAAAACGGATGAGTAATTGTGCACAGTCTATGTGATAGAATAATAAGCTTAAAAAAGTGCTTTTATTTCCATTGTGATTCCATGAGTCTTTAAAATCGACATAGGCCTTTACATAGATTTAAACTGTGTTAAAGAATAAAAAAGAAAAACTAAATAAAGGTAACTGTGACATAATATTGCTTTCTCTGTAGTTTTCCTAAGTAACCCATGCTTTAGGTTCCTTTAATTTTTGTAATGGTTAGTACCACTTTTGCGTCCCTCCCTCTATATATAGCATTGTCACTTTACACATTTTCTCTGCATCATTGTAGGAATCATTTTGATACTAAGATATATTTGTATTTACATTAAATCATCATCAGAAGCATTACCAAAATGCCATAGTGGCTCTCATTAAAAATACAGAACAATAATAATTTAGTTTGTTTTTATGACAGAAAAATTTTCAGATATGTGATTTATGATGTAATGACATGCTAACTGAAAAGATCACAAAGGAGACCATATTGATGCCTACTAAATGCAATTTAAAACATATATTAGCCCGGGGCCCATAGCTTTTGCATTGAAAGTGAATTTTTCCAAATAGTAGCAAAAAGTAAAATGTTTTATTTGTTTTGGAACTTCATTTTATTATAACTTGATATTTTATCTTTCTATAAAATGTCTCTTTTAATTCGTAATTCAGCTCATGAAGCAAAGGCTTGTTGCATTTATTTTCCTTAAGTGACTTATGTTTTGAGTTGTGTAATAACGCAGTATATTTTATATTTTTCAGCTTGGTGAAGTCAAAGTCATGAAAGGTACAAAACCAAATTCCCCTAAACAGAAGTGAGTTATAGACATTTTATAGTTTTACTCTTTTAGTAGGTGGTGATTTCTAACAAAGAATCTGACAAAGTCTTTGTAGCTCAGGTACAACTAAGGGGTGTTTCCAAGGGAAACTTCATCCTTCTAAGGGTCTAAACTTGAAAAAAGGTAAAAAAAAAAAAAAAAAAAAAAAGCTAAAAGCTATGCAAATGAGGTAGTAGGGCTTTCATTAAAATTAAAAATAGTAGATGAAACAATTAGCAAACACAAATCATAGAACTGTGACTAGAATGGCCTCTCGGCTTAAACTCATTTACTTGAATTTTTGTGTCAGTCACATTGACATCACAGAGAACCGTCAGGAGAGCTGACATTCTTAGAAGACATAACATCACCTGTAACCTTTAAAGAAAGCTGCTTTGTGAAACTCCCGAAAGGCAGTGTGGTCAGACTGGCATTTGTATAGTGCAATGGGAGATGTTAAAATAGCAATGCTCGGACCCTTTTAAGCAATTTTTATGTCACAGACAGGAAGGTTTTTGGAAGGAAACCTATAGGTAGTGATTTGTCACCACTTATGTAAAGTGGAATAATTTCAGACTTTTTTTTCCAGATCAGAAAGTGCTATACCCAAAGTAACTACTAAATCAAATTTGAATTTTTGTCTTGATAACATCCATCTCTGCAGATATTATTTTTTAAAGCTAACATTTATTTCTTCATTCTCTATAGAACTAAAGTTCCATTTTATAACTTCTCAATTTTTTTCAATCACTTTCTTTGGTGTAACAATTACAAGTGCAACATATTTGTAATAAAACTGTCAACCATGGTTCAATTCAAAATGTATCATGGGAAACTCAGATTTCTGAACTGGGAAAAGTCAGGTGTTTTTCTTAGAGAAGCAGTGGAGGCAGACTTTAGGGCACTCAAATTCAAAGAGTAATTTCACCAAGCTCAGTGCCGTTTGAAATCGAATTTTTGTAATTATAAACAAAAATCTTAAGGAAACTTTTAAGCTATTGCTTTCACCTGTAAGAATCAATACCGGCATGCTGCTTCTTTTTTTAACTGCTGTTTGGAAAGATTAAATTACTGTATAAGAGAGAGGTAGAGGACTATCCATCAATAGTTAGCCCCAAATAAGTTGTATTTTTACCATCAATGGGTCTTTTGTGATGATGATTCGTGGTTAGTTTGTATGTATGTTTATGAGAATTTAAATTCTTGGCCTGAATTTTCACACTTGTTCACAGGATTGAAGCTTTCAAATATTCATAATTGAGGCTATATTGAGCTCTAGTTTTTATCTTGTTTAATACTTTCAACTCAATAATAGTTTACAATGTAAACTAAGATATCTGAGATTCTGGAGTTCTCACTTTGGCATTTTGTTTTATAAAAAGAAAACACTTTGAACTTACAAGTGACTTTTCTACCTAAACTTGCATATTATTTTATTGAATATTGATAAGATTGAATAAGTATGGAGAAATTCAGATATGACAATACACACATACATTTATGGCTATGGCAACTCTATGATTTACTGAACACAAAACAGGTATAAATTTACTGTTTGCATGTCCTCTCTTAAAATAAGCTTATACTTGTGATTTTTATATTTATTTCTTCTCTTTTGGCTAGGTTTTGTTACTGGATAGAGACCTTATTTTGTTAATATTTGATCTCACAAAGGTCCAAAAATAGTAGGTATTCAATTGATAAAGAAGTAAAATTTTTCTAATGATTCTGAAGATTTACTGAGTCACAATATAGGTGTTTGGTAGGGTGCAGGAGTCTCTGAATTCATGCTAAGATTGATATACTAAGATTACTTGTAAGAAATTCATGTTTTCTCAAACACACAGGCAACTGGAACACCAGACAACAGTTGCCTCACATAGAGATTTCCCTGGTGAACAACCTATCTGAATTTAATTACTGAATTTTCCTTGCCTCTTTGTTCAGTAGAAACCTCTAAGTTATATATAATTTATTGTGACGATATATCATTTGGGAAATTTTTCAAGATTCATCTTTTAAGAATTGAACTTTCTACATGATTCTTTAGCTCATCTTCTTTCCTTAGAAATAAGACCAGCAGTATAGTACATTAATACTAAAAGATAGGGTAAAACTCCTGCTATATCCTTTAAGAATCATGTTGAAAAATTGCTTCTGAGTGGAAAGTATTAAAAAATGTTGTATTTTATGTTCCTGGCTAAAGTTTGAGTAAAGTACTCTTAACTGTGTTTAAGATCATAATTTAATGTTGGTAGAGGATTCTACTTACTGACAGCAGTACAATGTTTGAAAACATTTATTAAATTGGGTTACATATTTCCACAAGTGACTTAGCATCAAAAACAACAAATTGCTGAAATCTAGAAAATTTTTATTCTCTCCAGTTGGAGTAATATATAATGTCATATCCTTCTTAGATAAAGGTGACACAAATCTGATCTTTTTATTTTTCTTGGCAGAAGAAAAATATCTATGCTGGATTTACACATTATAGAAGTCACACTGACTGAGATAGGATTGTATAACAAAGACATTAAGATAAGTTCATCAGTGACTTTCTGCCAGTTAGACCCACACATGCACACACCCGCTTGCACGCGTACACACACACACACACACACACACACACACACAGCCTTAGAGAGTATGTATTGATGGCATGGTAAATTTTTAATTCATTAAGTTACTTGTTTTGTTAAGTTCATTAGGACTGATCTGTGGGAAAGAGAGTTTTTTCCACAACTGTATTTGAGACAATTGTATTAATTCTTTCTTTTTTGGCATTTAAATAAATTCAGGGAGAGCCAATAGGTCTCATCTCCTTTGATGTATGCTATTTTAGATTTCATTTGTTTGAATCTTTTAAATTTTGTCCTGGCCACTATTTTTGATCATTTCATACATTTTGATTCTACTTTAACAATTTGAATCATTACAAATAATGCTATTTTTCTTCAAGAAAAGGGAATAATCTAAATTAATTTGGTCAATATAATACATTATTCTATCTGGGTGTTTCAGGACTTTTAAATTCTTTCTTTTCTCACTCCACTTTCAGTCATTTAACTTTGTGGTATTTATTTATTTATTTATTGCAAAATGTAGTGTTGAAGTACTGAAATGCAACAAGGAACCAGCTAGAAATTCAGCTAAGAAAAGTTGTAAATATTTATAAAAATCATAACTGTGTATACTGCATATTTAGAAAAATATCCTAAAGGATCTGAGGTGTGTATTTGAATATGCAAATATATGTGTGTGTATGCAAGGAGGTAGCTAAAAGAGACTATGCAAAAGTTGGTGGAACTACAAGTATTTTTGATACTTTTGCTTATCTAAATTTCTTTATTTCTCTCTGCATTGCTTTTGTAAAATAATTTAACTGCTTCTATTTGTCATGCCTCCTGGGCAAGTGTACAGAGAGAAGGTGTCTCCTAGACTATTCAAGAAATCTATAATGAATGAGAAAAGGTAGAACTGGGACCAGGAAAGAGATGAAAGATAACATCAAAGGAATGCTAGTGGAAGTGTTACACAGATGTGAATATGTATGCCTATATGTGTACACACACACACACACACACACACACACACTTCTTCCATTAGATGTTATAACACAACCTGATATTATTCTGGTCACACAGTAAACAGAACAGCGCATTGAGAAAACGCTCAGCCAATAATAATCAAATGTTCTAGAAATATTCACAATGGTTTGCAAGCTTGATGTTGATCCATTCTGCCTCCTAGATTATTTCCCCTGTGACTTTTTCAGTAAAAGAAAAAGACACTTGACTGAGTAGCCATGAAAAGCAAGCACAATACAAAGACTGGTAGGAGATGCACAAAAGAATGTCACTGCTTAGGGAATAAAGTCATACCTAATTCCAATTGCAAAATATGTTAAACATTCTATAATTTGGTCAATGTGTGCTCTTCTATTTACAGCCGTTAAGTGTCATAGTTACACATAAATTGCTACCTCAGCATGCAATTTTTGATGACTTAAAACATGGACAACATTTTAGAAATCTTGAACGTACTTATGTATGTAGGACAATCATGCAGAAAGCATAAATTCTTGAAGACTAAGCATAATCCAAGATTAGCATAAAGCAAGGAATTGTCTTGGAAAAATAAACATAAGCAATAAGTACCTTTTAAAAAATGTATAGATATTCAACTTTCTATCATATTTTAAAGTTATTATTTTCTAAAAAAATTCTGTGATCTCTCTAATATTAGCATAATAAGCAACTATATGAGTTGAGTCAGTTTCTGTCAAAATGCATTCAGAAGAAAGAGTGATTTGGACAGAAATTATAATAAAAATTAATTATAATGGGGAATTCAGGTAGTAGGTCTTGGTTAGCAAGAAGAGAATTCTGAAGAACATAGTGTATGTTGGTATAAACAGCAACCCTTTGTCCTAGAAATGATAGAGTGCTCAAGGAAGAGTCAGCACAGCAAGGCTGAGCTGTATAACTTGTGGGAGACGGTAGATCTGTGACTTACTGGATGGCAGCAAAGTCACTGCAGAACTATACTGGCAGAACATGCTAGAAGTTTTGTCTTCTAGAACTTCCCGGAAGTCTACTTTTCAGAGCGTTGGAGAAAGCTTCTCCTCAGAAACTCTCTTCAGAAGACCCTCATCTATGAAACTAATTGAGATGTGAGACTAGGAAAGCTACCTGCTGCTGGGTGTGACTGGTTACCTGGTAAGAGGCAGGTGGTGTGGGATCCTCCTGGAGGGCAGGTAGGTGGCACAAGAGAAGCTGCCTTGCTACAGATGCCCTCCAGTGAGCACATCAGACATGGGAAAGAAAACCCCTTTCATATGCAATTTCATTCCAGTGACCCTTGACATACTTATCATCTTGGCAAGAGGGAAGAAATACACCTAAATGGCCTTTCTTATTGTTACAGAGGGATTAATGAAAGATGGATTTGGAACCGAGTGCTAATAAGTTGCTGATACAATATTTATATTAAATACTTCAAGCTTATAAATTTTTATAACCAAATTATTGGTTTCCTGAATTTTTTCTGATAATAACATCAATAGGCCCAATAATGATTAAAAAATAAACTGTAAAAAGCTTCAATTACAACAATGGTAAATTTTGAAAGAACATGTAATAATGCATTGAAATTCACATGCAAAAGTGTCGGAGCTCCTAAACATATGTTGCCCAGTTGATGAATATTTATGGATTTAAATAAATTGAATTTAGCCAACTCATCATCATTCTAGAAATTAAACAATTTTTCATGCATTTAGTTCTTGATAATCTTATTGTGGCATTAAAGAGAATTCATAGATGTATTTGGATCACACCATTTCAAATTTCTTAAATCAAGTGCATATAAAATGTGATCTTACTAAACCTATGTTCTGTTTCACGGTGAAATTATTATCTTCGTCTTTGGTATGGGTAGATTTGGTTTAATCTCCTGTAACAATTCAGTCAGTGCTTTGCTCTACCTTGAATTACCATTCAACCAGTATTTTAAAATTCTTATTTCTATCAGCACGTGTCACAATACATAGTGATTACATTTATTGTGGGAAATCAGTACATGTACAAATCACACCTAATTTTTTTTCATCTTCTTCTTGACTTATGTTCACTTGCGTAGCTAAAATTGCATTTTGAGAAGATTTCTTCAGCCTTTAAGTCTTTTTCCCCTTTATATTTTCACATGATTTTTAGAGAATAATATTTAGGGGCTTTGGGTATAGAACTTAGCACTCCATACTCATACTTCTAATTTGAACTTGTCACTCTAGGAGATGATTTGTGTCAGTTAACTTCTCTCTTCAGCTTCCTAACCTCTGAAGGAGAGGCACTATTTTCACTGACCAATATTATTATATTTCAAAATGCTTTCAAATGCGGAAAAATAGGTGTCGGTCATATTCACTTTTCTTCAAGTTGATATTTTTCCCTTCATTAAAATCAGTGCTAATGCTACAAAGGAAAGGCATTTTCCAAGATGGGTACTCAGCTGACATTCCTGGCTTAGGGAAGACAATGATCTCATGTAGGAGAGTGCCAGGTTTGCCTTTGGGCTTTATATTAATTTGTGAAACATTCCTTTCATTATGTTTCCTGTTCAAAAATTATGCACATTTGAATCAAAGCCCAATGACAGTGTCTAATAACTGAAAAATATTTATTTCTCCTTGGAAATCATACCTGCTTAATTACCCAATCTTTTGGGAACAGAGCCAATGCCTGGAGTGAATCTTTTGTTGTAGAAAAAAGGAAAGTGAGAGAGTGAGAGAAATAATTTGGTGCTGAGGGGAAACAACTCTCTTACAGCTCTTGTGGACCATCCTGTCATGTTTTGAATTGCCCTGCTAAGCTGCTGTGTCACCTGGCTTTGTGTCACTAGCGTTCACATCACATGAAAGCCCAAGGCACAGAGCTCTCTTCCTGTACGACATCTCTTTTTGCTCCAGTTCTCTCATATTCACGTCCATCTTGCTCTTGCTCCCTCATACTCTGGGAGTAATGGAGTGAAGTTAATATAAGACAGTTAACTCTCAATTACTCAGGGGCTAATTATCCAGTCTATTGATTGCATGGTCCAGCCTCTGCTTTTCTTGTCTTTTAAAGGGTGGTTGACTGCCCATTAGCACTTAAGCCAGACAAGAGTAAGGGGTTGACAGGGAAAGTGATAAAATTCAAATTTATCTACTTTGCAGTTTATTAGCAGCGCTAGTTAAGAGCTTAGGTGAATGGAAAAATGTGGTTTGGGGACACCTGTAGATTTAATTTAGTCTTACTTTTCCTTGTCATCTCTTACCACGGATAATTGAGTTGGCTTCATTACCTTATGTTCCTATAGTTAATTCTCAGAAGTTGGGTTTTTTATTGGTTTGGAGCAATAGTTTAATTGGTGCTTAAGGTACGTGAGGGAGCTCTTGGTAAGTTATAGAAATTTCACTTTTCAAATGAGGAAACTGAGACAGAAAATTGAAACTCTTGCAAAAATCATAAAAAATAGTCTTTTCACTCTGATTTGCATTCACAGACACACAGATATAACGCAATAACGTAAAGGCAATTAATTTTATTCAAAGATTCTTTAACAGTGGTGTCTGAATCTAGTACAATATAGCCATGGACAGTTCTTATTGCAGAGGAGTTGGCCTGGGATAATTGAGGTAGTTCTTGATAACTGAGCTTGACGTGTACATACATGTGGACATATATCACAGGAAGCAAAGTATCTACATATATATGATGATAAAGGTTATGATCAAAATATACAACGAATGCTTAACTTTTAAAAGTATTGTACTAAAAGGTATGTTGTATAAGTATCTCATGAAATACAACCTTTTGCTTCAAACATACTTATTCCATTGTTTTTGCCATTTCTGAAGTAGTTTTGGAAGTCCTCTTTCCTGAGGGTCGACAAGGTGTGATCAAAAAATAGGATGAATGCTGCTGCTGCTGAAATCACAGCAGTGGAAACTCAGACTCATAAAAACAACAGTGCGTGTTCATTCATTGTATCTGAGTGTGATTTCTGGATCTTCCCTAAAGTAAAAATGACCATGAAAAATGATTTTTTAAAAAAGGTGAATGTTTTGAGTTGATTCTTGACATCGAGGGACAGTCACACAGAGCGACTTTAGACACTCACAATTCTAAAACTGCTTCAGAAAGTGATAACAAGGAAGGAACAGGTGTACTGCAATCTAGAGGGGCTATTTTGATGGGTATTGGTCATGTGTTTTTTATTGTAATATATTTGAAATTTTAAATGTTCACTGTAGTTTTGAGTCACATCTTATATTTTTTCACCTGAAAAATGGATAGAATGTAGAAATCAATCAAAAGTCAGTTTAATTCAGATCATAGTAATAATGGTAGTTGTATTGGCAATAGTACAAATGGTAATCTGGGTCACCATTTAACTAACCTGTGAAGTGGGCATAGAGATATCTCTTGGATTTGATTGTCCCCCAGAAATTAAATTCCTTTGCCCTGTTTACATTCAAGTGCGGCCCTGTGAGTCACTTTTCACAATGGAACAACTGTGGCAGTGTAGCCTGTGTGAGGCGATTCTTTTTTGAAAGACGTGTCTTTGCCATACTTTTTCCTTCTTCTACCATCTAGAAGCAGAGATCTACAAAGCTTTAGCTTATAAAGGACTGTGAGGTGAGTGGGTCCGGTTTCCTGAGTTACTCCATGGAAGAAAGCAGCTGTATTGACAGAAAAATTTGCTTTGAATTTCCAAGTGAATAAGAAACAAACTTCTATCATCATAAGCTAGTGACATTTGGGGAGGCACACAAGCAGTACTTCAGATAATATATTTGCTCCTTTTTTCCCAATAAATGCAATAAAATGCCAATTTCAGGGCCATAATACTTATGTGTATATTTTCTTATAAAAGAAAATTCAATTTGGCATAAGTGTTTGCTGTCTGTTTTGAAGAGGCTTCCTGTACCTATTTGGTGAGTTCATATTAATTCTCTCAGTAATGCTTCAGCATACATTTATAATATTCTTTGTAAATAATGTTTTATGATGGCAAACAAAACAAATTACATTTGAAGTTATTTGGATTAAATACAGAAGTAAGCAGAGCATTCAGAAGAGTACATGCTGAGTACCCAAGGATGCATGATGTCAAAGGAAACAGTAATAATACATCAAAAATTTAAAATATGTACAATATTATGCTACTCTAGAAAAACCTATGAATGTTATGAAATACATGTAAGCTTCTAGAGTTGGCTTATTAATTTTCACTTTTTCGTTAATTTTCACATTTTTATTACTTCAGTAGTGCCTCAAACTATGTTAATATTGATAGTACTTTTAGTAAGAGTTATCATTTATCAGTATATATTCCTATACAGATATCTGATTTTAAAGGATAAAGTCTTGCATTGAGCTAGCACGACTACCCCAGTTCCTCATTTTTCCTTCAGTGATTAAAAATAGTATCAGAGCTTCTTCGTTTTTGTTCTAGTTTTTATTTCTGGTTACATTGCATTTTTGTCTCAGGGGCTCTTTAACTGAGTAGCCAGAAGCTCCTTTACCTGAAGTATAGTCTTAGATGGCCAAAGTTCAGAACTGACTTAAAGAAACCACTTCTGGGTCAAGAACCCAACAGCTAATATAGGGTTAATGATTAAATCACAGTATTAAATGGAGCCAGTGGACCAATTCTTTTATAGCCACTTTCCAAAATCTGTGACTATACAATGTGAGCTATTTTGCCAGCCACTTCACTCAGAAATATCGCACACAGCATAATCTTAGATAGGATTCTGCGTTCTCCTATGTAGCTGTCTCATGCCTTTTGTCGTGTGGGCATATCTCAACATTGAGAAGAATCAAAGCAATTATTTTTCATAAAACATGACTCCTCTACTTAATCCAGTAAGCAACTAAGAGATAGCAACTTGATTCTTAAAGCAGAGGGGAAAAAACAACCTGCTCTGGGTTTGTGTTGAATTTATAAGAAAGAAATAATTGGGTAAAATTATTGATGACATGTTTTCCAAAGTAATATTTATTTTACATGATTTTTGCCACACAGACCTCAGAACCTAATTTCTGTATAATATGTAGGAATTAGGCTCCATTAGAGTTGGAAAAAGACAGATGTCCATGTTGATTGTTCGCTCCCTAACCCCAGTAAGGGGTGCTTTATCTCCTTTCTTTCTTTCCCTCTTACTCTCCTTTTCTCCTCCCCCTTGTCTCACCTCTCCTTTTCTTCTTTCATTCTTTCCTTTGTCCTGTTTTCTTCTCCTCAATTCTTCCCTTTTCTTCTTTTTATTTCCTTTTTTTTTCTTTTCCTTTTTGCAAGAAAATAAAAAAGGAAAAACAGTTGCCTTGAGTTTGTGGTAACGTTTCACATAGTGACTACTTTTCTACACACTTTCCTTCTGTTTCTCTTTAACCCTCCATCAGTTTTACCTTTGGATCAGGTCTGAGGGGGAGATGGTACAATTTTTTTGACAATATAAAAGTACCTGTCTAACCTTTGTTCATCAACACTAACTTGTTTCTACTTTCAGCTTCACCTTTTGTCCTTGGACAGTATCTTTCACCCTTTCCCCTTTCTAAATAAGCATGATCATTTTTAATTCCATGAATAGAAATTTGGATTAAAATGAGCATATCTCAGGGAAAGTTAGATCTGTAATTTAGACTCATTTATGCTGAGAGTCAAAAATTGCTCTAAGCCTTTGACCTCAAAAAGAGGACAGAGTTTGAGGTCTAGTCCTGTTTGAAGGGCGGAGAGTTTTGAAGCCAGGAAGAATTCACAATTCAAGAGGATTAGAGACCACAGGACAAAGCTAAGCTTAGATTTTCAGTTTCATCTTTTTCAAGGTTAGCTCTGTTTCTCCTCAACTATGTGAACACAAGTAAAAAAAGGGCGAGGTATTAAAAATACGCACTGTCACAATCTACTTTTCCATATCCTTTTGCATCATAGTTCTCTATCATATTATAAGTCTAATACAAAAATTGCTTCTTTGCAACTATGGAATGTGTTCCAACAATCCAAAACAATCCTGCTTAGAATGCAGGAAGAATATAAGTGATAGACTCAGTGTTGCATAGGGCTCATCTAGTTTTTTGCTACCAGGCAGTAGTGGGGTCAGTCAGACCTCAACTGCTGCTGACAGACATCTAGCTCAAAAATAGTCGTTCAGTGCATCCCTTTTCTATCCCAATCACAACAAATGCTTTTTCTGTATAAATGCTACAATAAACGTGCTCTCTGAGGGGAAGAAAAGAGATATATGAAGCTTGGCATTTCCTAGTTTATACTCAGAGAGTAGCTGTTCATTGTACTTTATTCTCATGCTACAAAATAAAGCATACAAGTTAATCTTTTAAAAGTTACTCCGGAAATGACAATAAATTGTAAAAGATAGCACAAGAACATAGAAAGGTCACAATAGAAGATACACTAATTAATAGTTTTATCATCCACATAGGAAAATAAACTTAAATATATTAAAATTTTCCTCAACATAAACCTTACAAATGATCAATAATTCCATTCCTTGTTTGTTCATATTTTAAAACCTGCAGTGTGAGTTACAGTTGTTTTGATGCCCAATCTGTATTTATCACTGAGCTAACACAGCAGAAGATCTTGTGATCCTCTGGGTAGGGCTCTAAAAAAGCCCCTTTTTAGAAAGTAGCTTTCCATTGAAGGAAATGGCTTTTCATTGTTATTTGGAAGACTCTATAATGAGAAAAATGACTATTCTGGGATAAAGAGTTAATATATGCAGTGCTTAACTCAGTTAGACCTACTGATTCCTGATGGAAACTGGGCTGTTCAGCTGGACTCCATACAGTTAACACCTAGGAGCAAAAGACCCCCAATGTATAGTTCCCACAGCAGCTGAAGCAAGAAAAACTAGCAAAGAAGCAAAAATGTGCATAGGGAAATCTTTACAATTGAGACTAACATGTAAATAAGCATTTCTAGTTTCCAATCTTACCAGGTAGGAAAAGTACAAAGCAACACCAAGTGACAGACACTCCAGACAAACAGAACTTTCACACCCTACTTACGGTTTTTTTCTCTAAAGTGCAGAACAAAATGGCCTCCTCTTTATTATAGTCTTTAAATAATTATTAGGCTTAATTGCCACAGTTCATAGAAAATTTAAAATTAGCAAGTGGTGCTTATCTCTCTGCAATGCTCAGTGTTAATAAAACATGCCTCTCCATAAACACATTTCACATCATATTTGCCCATGATTATTTCATTGTTTTTCCAAGTACAGATGCCAGGAGACAATGTGTTACTGAGTTCCTATAATTACCCGCATTTCCCTCGATTTGGGCCCAAGAAGTATGTAGTCAATCTCTATTGTCTTCGGCTTGAGTTTTGAATCGCTCCCCAGTGCAGGAATGTCAAAAACACCATTTATCTGTACAACCTGCTCAGGATTTTTTTTTAAAGGAGAAACTGCTTTCAATTTAGTAATTAAGAAGTGAGTTGCAAACAAAAAAATACTATCTTCTAAAAAGCTTTAAAGAGAAACTTGTAACTATGTTACATTCAGAAAATGAATGATTTTTATTTATCAAAACTAAATTCTAATGCAGCAGATGGAGGCAATATTTAACTATTTCTTTAATGCTGTGAAAGCAGCTAGGTAAATGAGAATTCAGATAATGTCCATTTTGTTTTTACCTTTAAGGAACAGCTTAATAGATTGATTATTTTCCAATTATCAAAAAATTCTTTTTTTTTTGATGATTCTCTCATCCTGTCAAGCCCTTTTGACAATTCTGTTGTATGCGTATTTGTGAAAATACATGCTCTGTTTCCTTACAATTCCAAAATATTTGACAAGATCGTCAAGAATTATCTCTCCAATAGAATAATTCTTCAAGTGACTTGCTTAACAGATCTTTAGAACTATTCAGAGTAAATTATAAAAGATCACCATACCCATAAGTATAAATGATTTAGAGTGTTAGGTCAATAGCAATAGTCAAATATTCCCCATTCATTTAAAGTTTTATGTGGATACTTCTACAATAAAGGTATTTATTACCAGTAGTAGATATAGACATAGATTCCAAGTAGACTCTGTAACTTCATGAATGTTAGGGTAGGACATATGCCATGTATTATTCTCTCTAACTCAATTCTTCTCTTCCTTTATATATAGAAATATATTGAATACATATATAGACTGTTGAACTTTTTATCTATGTGTGTATATATATATATATATATATATACATTGAATATATCTATCTTTTCATATATGTATCATATGAAAATTTCGTTATGTTTGGTCATACTTCGCAGATGATTTGGTTGAACTAGGTAAGCTGAGGAGGCCAAATCAGCAGAATATCATTTGGACACTTCGAAGTTCTTAACATTCTGATAAACATGGTGGTTTCACTGAGGCCCTTATTTCTACTATCATTCTCCTAGAAATGAGAAATCCGTTCATCAGTAGTTCACCCTGTTTGAGAATCCCGAACATTTTTTTCAACCTTAGACCTAGGTCCGGGGCACTTACAAGGGCCGGCCACTAGGTGCTGCTAGCATTCCTCCCGTGGCCTGGCCTTCTGCGAAACCGGCTTTCCAGTTCAGAATGAGAGTCAATGGACCTTGAGGTTTGTCCTCTCAGATTCGAACCATTTGATCCGTCCTCATAGGAGTAGCTTGGTTGCTTCTGCAGACTGGTTCTTCGAAGTAGGGGGGTAGATTTTAGGAAATACAACTTTTGAGACTTACCATCACATCATCTTGCAAGATACTAGCCTTAACCTTACCTGAATTCTGTTTTCCTCCATGACTGCATTTCTGCTTTAAACATCACACACTAGCCCCTAAATTAAGTTTAGAGTCTTGGCAGTCTCCCTTCTCTCTTCTCCTGCACATTCTGGGCTGGACTTCTTAACCTGATTGTGACAAAGAGGACCTATCTTCTGAGAAACTGCTGTACCTTCTAAGCACGTGTTCTAGGTGCTCATTAACTTAAGTTCAGTGGTAGGGCAGCATGGCTTCACTTTTATGACCAAATGCACTACAGGGTATTTGCCATTCTAGCTGACTGAGAGTGTATCTGTAATCATCCTTCCTTCTATCCTTAGGAGAGTTAAATAGATGCAAATAATACCCTTTGGCATAGGAGATTTATTATAGGTCAAGTTTGTTGCCCTTCTCTGTAATGGCGCTAAAATTTAGAGATAAGTATGTTGTTTAAAAATTCCAGCTAATTTGTGCTAAAATATTAACACTGAGATTGTTAAGTAATACATTTTCATTTTTGAAGCCTGAGAAAGAAATTAAAATTAAAAAATTTAAAAGGTAAAATAGCAATGTTATTGTATGAGTTTGTGTCATCTCTTTGGATCATAACAGAACAGGCTAAATGATTATTAACTTCAAAGATTTGATTAGGAAAGTTCGTGCTGAAAGAATGTTCTCCAAATGGACATAAGACAAGCTGAAAATACAGTAGACGGTTCACTCACATCTGCTATTAGTTTTAGTTTTAGTTTTCAAATTTCTACGGTTTTGAAAAACGTCTTTTGGGCTGGGGGCATAGCTCAGGGTTAGTGTGCTTAGAGCTACAGTGTGCAAGGTCTGGAGTTCTATCCCTAGCACTGAATGAATAATAAATACACATAAAACAGCTTCATTGAGATATAATCCACATACAGAATTCACCACTTTACAACGTGTAATCTGTTGCATTCCGTATATTCAGACTCGAGGAACCATCTCCGTAACCCTTTTAGAACATCTTTCCAAAAGCAGCACTGTTCCTATTAGTAGTCTCTTCCTACTGTACAGCAGTTCTTATCAGGCCAGCCCCCACGGACTATTTTCTGATCTTTGTGACTGACTTCTTTTATCTAGCACGTTTTCAGGGTTCCCCAAAGTTGCAGCATGTGCCTATACTTGTCTTTGTGGTTTTATCACCTTTTGTTTATTCATTCATCAGTTCACAGAAATTTGGTATTTTCTTTGTTGTTTTCTATTATGAATAATATTACTGTGAAAGTTTATCTATGACAATTTGTGTAGACACATTTGTTGATCTCTGTAATTACTTGTTTACATCAAAATATTTTACAGCTCACCTATGAATAGACTAAAATGTATGACACAGACAGAAAAGGGTATGCTTTTATATATTTAAGTTTGTTAAGAGTACCTTACTTCCTCTGTTGAGGAAAATTATTTGTTCAAAGCAAAACTTACAAAGACATGAAATTGTTATAAAAATGTTTTGAGCAACTCAAATAAAAGGCAAGCTATGAATTAAATTTGTTGGTCTTTATTTATTATTGTGTGACTTGGGACTGGAAGATTGTGTTGAAACTGAACTCTATAATCAAGGAGGAGATAAATAGTACTCATAATTAAAAATATTCTGCTAAGAAAGTCATGTTTCTGCTTGGGATTTCAGAAGTTTGACAACCTTTCTATGTTCCTATTGCAAAACTGTTGTTATATATCATCATGTTATCTTTTAGGATACTTAGTGGAATTTTCAATATGTAATACATATCTTTGAGGCAAATTGGCCAGCAATAGAAGTATGCAGATACAAAATTTCTTGGTACTGAATGGTACATGATATTGACAAATATGAATAAAATTATTAAGAAAAGTAAACAGCAATTTTTTTGAGACAGGGTCTCACTGCATAGTCCAGGCTGGCCTTGAATTCACTATGTAGCCCGGACTGGCCTCAAACACATGGTAAGCCTCCTCCCTCAGCCTCCTCAGTGTTCAAATTATAGGCAGGTGCCACCAAGCCCAGGACAGCTGTCTTTTATTTAAATGTGTTTAATATTTGTTATATATAGGAAAAAACACATTGTTTTTTTTCCCCTTGGAAATAGTTGTTCAAATTACATAATTAAAACATGCAAAGCATCAAACAGTGATGCTGTTAACAGTTCTGCTCCATGATGTGATAAAAACAGCAATATGGTCATCCATCTTACACACTCAAACATACATGCAATTATATCAAAAGGGTAAAATTAAATACAACAAAACAGAACAAAGCGGGTCACAAGAAAGAAGTGTAAGAGACATAAATTTCGAAACTAGACAATCAGAGATATTCACTCTCTATCATATTGACTCTTGTTTTCTTCCAAATAGTTGTCTATATTGTCACATACAGGGACTTCACATGAAACAACATAGTATGGAACTGATCTAAGCAGTACGAGGAGGGCATTTCAGGTCTTCAAGACCAGACAATAGGGAAGCCAAGAATGGCTGTCACACTGTCTCTTGTTCTCTTCCAAACAGCTGTCCATGCCTTCATGTGTGTTGAACTTAAACAAAACAAAACAAGCTAAAATCACTTTGAACAAAGAATGATAGCATTGCTGGATTTCACATCGTGACATTACGGAATCAGCACTGGATACTGTAGTGTCTCTTTTTCTTCAAAGTAGTTGTTCATTTCAACATATGTTATATAGTTGGTTCTTGTAAACTGTTTATAAGCTCTACACATGCATGAGTTTCTACATGTATATCTATCCTTTCTGTATTAGAGGGAAAACAAAACAAAGCGAGACAAAACAAAACAATTCCTAGAAAAGCATGAAGCAAAAAGTCATATAAAATCACAATACAAGGTGATCTACAATGGTTACCCTGATGTCTCGCAGTATATAACAACATTAAGAAAAACAAAGCATTGGAGATATTATAAGACTTAAAAGCAGGCAATAATCAAACCAGAGTGGATATCTTAGTGAATCTTGTCATCTTCAGTGTAGTTGCCTATACTCTTAGACTTGATGCTATCAATCATAACAGATTTGAATAAAATCAGTCAATACAAAACAGCAATCTAACAAACCAGATTCAAATAAGATCAGTCATAATAAGACAGTAAAAGTTACACAGGACTTCTGGTTAAGTTGATAGTCAATTAGGGATGATTACCATATTATTGTCTCTTATTTTTGGGATAGCTTACCTTTGTCCTCAATTCTAGTGTAAGTAGACAAACTGAAACAGCATGTAATACATCCAAACAGAGTGATGAAAATAATGTAGATTTTAAATCTTGTTACCCCACTAACAATATCCTCTGCCTTCCTTTTTTAGACAATTCCTCCCCTTTCACTCCCATAGGGTGCACTGCTTATTTTGGGTCCCACTGCCTCCTTATATAGAGCATCTCAATGGACCCTATCTCTTGATCTACTCTGCCTGTATTTCTCTCTGTTAGTATTTCAAGGCCCTCTATACTAGAGATTATAGCTGATCTTCTCTGCCTCATTTCTGCTATTCTATTTTTCTGCCATTGATAGTCTATTTTTCTCTTCCACTCCACTGTCTGCCCCGTTCACTCAGGCCTCTCTGCCACTGTTCCAGGAATGCTCGTATTCTTTTTCTTTCTTTCTAAAGTGTCCTTTAGTATTTTTTGTAGGGTTGGATTGATGGTCATAAATTCTCCCGGTTCGTCTTTGTCATGCGAACATCTTTTTTCTCCATTAATTTCTAGAGAGTGTTTTGCAGAATATGTCAATCTGAGCTGGAGGTTGTTCTTCTTCAGGGCTTGAATTACTTCATTCCAAGCTCTTCTTGACTTGATGGTCTGTGTTGAGAAGTCTGCCGTGATTTTGATGGGTTTATCTTTATAGGTGATCTGTTTTTTTTCTCTGATGGCTTTATCTTTATAGGTGATCTGTTTCTTTTCTCTGATGGCTTTTAATATTCTGTTCTTATATTGAATTTCTGGGATCTTGATTATTATGTGTCTGGGTGTAGCTCTGCTTTGGTTGTAGGTGGCTGGAGTTCTGTATGCTTCATATATCTGCATATCATTTCCTTTTTCTATGTTTGCGAAGTTTTCCTTAATAATTTCCGTGAATAGCCTTTGCAGTTCTTCTGTTTTGACTCCTGCTTCTTCATTCACATGCTTTATTCTTAAGTTACAGATCCTCTTGTCATCCTCTAGCCTTTGTATGATTACTGCCTGCTCCCTTGTTATTTTTAAGAGATCTTCCCTTTCATGATCACACATTGCAAGCCTGTGTTCAATTTGTGATAGTCTATTTTTGGTTTCTTTCAAGGAGTTTTGCCAACTTTCTATGGAGTCTTTAGTTTGCTAGGAATCTCTTTGAATCTGCTTCATGAATTCTAGGTTTTTTTTGTATTCTTCATGGAGTGTTTCTCTCCTTTTGTGTTCCTCTATTCTTCTGTCTGTGTCTTCTTGAGAAATGCCTAGCCTTTCTTTTATTAATCTACTTATCTCTTGTTTAACGTGAATTAATATTTCAGTTTTGATCTCGTTTATGAGATCCCAAAGATATCTCTTTATGTCCACTGATGCTGTGTTTGATGTTGCATGTTTGCTGCCCTCAATCTCTTTTATAGTTACCTCTCCTGGATCAATATTCTCAGGGTTGGGGGCTGGGGGCTTTTTCTTATTTCTCCCTCTCATCATGTTTTTGGTTCCTTCCATATAAGTGTATAGTGTAATTCCCAGCCCTTTTTCTTGTTGGTTAGGATTCTTCTGGACACATAGGCTAGGGGTTTCTGCCCTCTGCCATCTGTTATCAGAGAG
Source organism: Dolichotis patagonum (assembly GCA_004027295.1). Classification (NCBI taxonomy): domain Eukaryota; kingdom Metazoa; phylum Chordata; class Mammalia; order Rodentia; family Caviidae; genus Dolichotis; species Dolichotis patagonum. The sequence goes on along the minus strand of PVJX010007962.1, from coordinate 26,882 downwards.
TGAAGTGCAAGCAAGGGTAGTATAGGCCAGCTCCTCCCCTCTGGGCCAGTTGACCTTCGCGGGCCTTCACTGCATCAGTGTGTGCTGCCCTCAGGGAACCAACTGATTTGTGATGACCCACTGGGTCCCTACCCAGTCCAAGCAGATTCCACCAGTCTGCTCTGTGAGGGGAGCAACCAACTGAAGCTGCTTCCTTACAGAGCCAGGGCTTTCCTGCTCAACTCCAATATGTCGTCTAGTTGCTTGCCCCTTTCCCACAGGAGGGTCCCATTCCCATCACTCACCGTGTGTTGATGCCGGTCCCTGAGAACTGCTGGGCTTCCCGACCTCTGACCTCAGTGCGGCTGCAGTGGGAATTCACGTGCCTCTGGGTGGGTCGCGTGTAGGGTTGGTTCCGGGCGAGCTGTGCACAGGGCTGTTCAGCTCCATGCTGCAGCCGCTCAAGCCAGTCACTTCAGCGCGGGTTCAGTCGCTCAAGTGGATCTCAGGCACGATTTCAGGTGGCTCAGCAACAGTGCAGTGCTTGCCAATCTTAGCTTTTCTAATGGTAGCCCCGGGACCTCGTATTCGAGCAGTCTCTTTCCCTTTAGTTTCTTCCCGGGTTGAGAGAGTCCATCTCACTCTGGATCTCTCCAGGGTGTTCTATTCTGGCATTTGAGCTGTCTCTCTCAGAGAGGCTCCATATCCTGCTACCTTTAGGTGTGCCATCTTTCCACATGGTTTATATAACTAAGAAAACAATGAATGGGTTAATAAATTCCTGCCTCATAAAATCAACCAAATAGCTAAATATTTTAAAAGAATAAAGAAGTAAAACTGAAAGGTACACTTCTGAAGTAAAACTTTGAAATGTCCAAATATGCTTTTTATGGGTTCGTATTTTAACTTTAAAAATTGATGCTTGTTTAAAGCCACCTTACCTCAGGGTAAACTATAACCTAATCCCCACGTTTATACTTGAATATCAGATTTTTGTGTTTATTCTCCTAAAAGTGTAGCTCAGTTTTGTGCTTCCAGCAAAGCACTCTTGCAGTAAGCTTTTGTACATGCTTAAAAAGCATTTCTCTACAAATAAAACCAGTGGATTTTCAGCTCTAACTCTTGTAGTTCCAAGCACAGGGGCTTTAACTGTCATTGGTCTTCCTTTGCTAATCCCGCTCGTACATAGAATCCATTCAGACAATAATGATTAAGCTTCTTAGCAATTTATTTTATTTCTTATTTTGTGAGGGAACATAGGGCATAGTTTATTAGAAGCCAAATATAAGGAAAGCTTGAGGTGATACAATTTAATTAATTTTAGGTCATTTGTAGATTTAGGCCAAACAAAAATAACAAATTCAGGTTTGCTTACTGCTTTCTTTTCATTACGTAAGTGCAGGCATAATATCTTTTTTTATTTTTTAATTCTCCTCTTAAAGGCCTGGTAAGCTTAAGCTTACATTTTAGGAAGGTAACTTGTTCCCTATGTGTTAGTACAATGATATTCACACCTAAAATCTGAATATACTGCAGTCTTGACTATAACCTGGATGCTACTGTAAGTTCTTTCATGTATACTAACAATTCCCATTACCAAAACAATTTAGAAAGGAGATAGGTTTTTTTCATATATAAAAGTGAAAGCACAGAAAAGGTAAGTAATTTTCCAAAGATCGACATAAAACAATGGCCAGAAGTTAGATTTGAACCTAGGCAGTTTTAAACTAACTTAGTTTAAAAAAAATGTGCCATCTAATTTTGTGTTTGTAAATGTTTTAAGAAGCCTTAGACTTTTTATGAAGACAGAGGTATAAGACATAGAAGCATAAATTCACCTGTTTACCATATTTGTGTGTGTGTGTACACTTTTTCCTGAAGAGCATTGGTCCACTTTAAATATAGCAAAGTGTTCAAGTAGGTAGCTATTTTAATTTTACCTGAGAACGCAGAAGAGTCTTCAGGCACCACCAGAGCTGGCCAGCACTGGAGTCAGGTTTGAGAACAGACTTCGAGTCCCTGTCCCGTTCAGCGCATGGCACTGCCGCCTGCGAACTGAACACAGCATCCTCTAAATCTCTCAAATCTAAGTGCAGATCTATGGCTTTGTTGTCCAAATCCTCTAGAAAAATAATAACCTTGGGATAGAAATTATATATATATATATATTTTTTTTGCTTTAAAAATGGGTATTATGATATTTTAAATATAGCATAAGATATAATGTCAACATTTTGAAAGGGACTAAACCAAAAGAAGTCAAGCTAACTTGTTAAATGATCTTCAGTGTTGTAACATCAAGGTATTTTACGTACAAATTTTCATAACAATTTCTTCTTATAAAATGCTTTTCATTGCTTCAGTGAGTATCTACAGGAACCTGAAATCAAAGGTTATCCTTCCTAAGAGGAATTTCCTTTTAAACTAATACAGATAATAAGGTTTGTTCATGTGAACTGCATACGTGAAGGATTATGTTCGAATTCTAGTATTTTTTTTCTGACTAATGTTCAGATTCCATTTCCTTTATCTTCTCCTTTATCTGGATCTAAATGCAGTACCTTCAGCAAAAACAAGAAGAACATGGCAAGGAGTTAAATCACATTCACAACTGTGCATGTAGGATATGAGGACCCCTTTAGGTAAACAGAGGACTCCTAACAATAAAGGTCCCCGACTCCATACATTTAAAAAAATCATTGTCAAATCATGACCATTAAATGGTGCCATTTTTACCCTGCAGGTCATTTTTTTCAATGCTTTTGGAAAGAAGTTGAATTTGATGTGATAAAATAGATGACTAGTTACAAATGCATTAAAAAAATCTACTTCAAAATAAAAACAACAGTAAAGATAAAATATATGTAATCACTTGTCTGTGTAACTAAGTTGGAATATTTTAGGAGGATATTTAAAAATTTAATAATTAAAAGTAAATGCTAATTTGAAAATATAATATGTGATTAATGAATATTTGCAATAGGATGGTCAATGCCACATTCTTAGAGAGCTGTGGATACTCTCAAAAGCGATATGGGATTTAGGGATAGTGCTACAGGAAACACTATTTCGTTGGACATTACCAATCTGGGGTTTTGCTGAAATTTTGGGCAATACATTCTTAATTATGTCATTAGGGACTCTATCAGTGTGCTGAGAGGACAAAGATAATTGCTGTATATTAAAACATTAGGATGAACACAGATGATCAAATTTTGCAGTAGTATCTGTATCAACAAGCAGTTTGTGTTTGATCACAAGTGTTTGAAAAGACTGAACTATGGTATTTCTACTGACCAAGTCAGATCTCAGGGCAAAGGATTATGTTTTAAAATAGTGTTTTCAACAGCTCTAGCAAAATGTAACTACTCAGATGGAATTAAGTGAATGCAGTGGTAGTTATTTTACATTTCATTTTGTTCTCTCTTCCTTTTTAATTTATTATTATTATTATCATTATTATTATTATTATTAAACTACTATGCTGTGAGTGCTCTGTTGTATCACTCAGCATCCAGCTGAGAAGCAAGGACTTTGCTAAACGCACTCTAAATTTGTTTCTGCCATCCTTGGTGGCCAAATCATTTTGTCCTTCTAGAAGATTCTTGTTGGTCACAGATCTAAATGAACGTTGCTTGGCAAAACTAACAAATAAATAAATAACGAAAATACTTGCATTAGATTCTAATCTTCTGTAAACCAGATTACATGCTCTTTAAGGTTGGAAAGATGCAGAGCTTTGAAGTTCATTTAAATAACAAATACCAATTAGGAAATTTTGATGACTAATAACATTTGAATATTTAAAATATGCAACGTTGGAAAGCAGAGAATCTGTGGAGTTTGCTGGCAGATGTTTCTGGAATGTGTGAAGTTACCCCAAATTGGGCTACTAAACATATTGTTTTGTAACTATATCATTATTGGAGACACAGTCAGTATTTGGAATGTTATTTGGACAGGTCCCCAACATGTAAGTCTGTAGCAAAGCTTAGATGTGGTAAAAATATGATGGATTAGAAAGAGACTTTACAACTTTAAAAAAGAGAGGTGTTCAACTGCATTGTTAAAGGGACTATGCCTATTTGAATTAATGGATGCTGACTTTTGCCTGGGGTTTTTTCCAGATGTCAACAGAAAGGATAAACATAATCTTCAATTATTTTCCCTGCGTCTGCCAAACACTAAAGTCCAGGTGAATAGCAAAGACAGTCTGGGAGAAAAGAACCTTACAATTTACTCATTCCCTCAAAGCAGAATTAATTCCACGTTAATTGAAATGGCTTCATTAATTTTCAGAATGCCTTTTTGAAAACTCTGGCACTAGTGTATTATCATTCTTATGTTTTTATTAAAAGTGCATTGAGAAAAACTGTTTTTAAGTGGTATTGTTACTAGTTTATTAAAAATAACAGTTGAATATAGTGCCTAAAAGAAAAGCACAGCAAAATCTGGCGTCTTATCTCTTGAGGTTTCTAGATAAAATGCTATTACACTGTTGGGTTTGCAGAAATGTTAGGGTTCCTTGACACTTTTCAGAAAACCTTTAGGAATCAAATTTCAGAAGTACACTATCACAGTTCTAATGATGTGGGAGCTGATAACAGTAAGTGAACATTGATCAGACACACAACTTTCATTGCCCTAGAGTTCCAAGTATAAAATGAGAGATGTAAGCCCCATTCTGGCAAGTGTCTTAAACAATTTTTCTACTCTAACCAAATTTTTATAAATTATGTGAGAAATGTCTGGAACAACTCTTTTAGGGAAGAAAAGATATGTTTCTCTGGTTCATTTTTACTCATGTCTTACTATCTTAGTTACATTTCTCATTGCTTAGACAAAATACCCAATGTCACAAATTAAAGTAAAAATGTCTCACAGTTTGTAGAGATTTCAGTTCATAGCTGGCTGGCTCCAAGCGAGGGTGAGATGGCAGAGCGGTGTCACAGAAAAGAAGCAACAGTTCATGGCAGAAGGCAGGACTCCACAAAGCAGCCAGCAGCAGCAGCAGCAGCAAACAAGCCCTCCCTCCTGTCTCCCTTTGTATTCCATGCAGGCTGTAAGACTACTGGTCAGTGACCTCAGCCAATACTTCTACTGAGTGGACTAACTCAGTACCGTGCACTTTTAATACTAGTACCACCTGCCCCAGATGCATCCAGCCCCACAGAGCCCCCCTTAGATACACATAAGGTTTTGGGGAGACATCTACATACAAGCTGTAACCATTACTCAGGTTGAGTAATTCCTTCCCCCACTTTCTGTGTGTGTCCCTACCTTTCTTTTTGCTTTTCATATTCTGTCTTGGAACCTTCTTAAAGTCTGGAAAATAACCAGAATATCGCTGGAATTAGGATGCTTATTAGTTTTCTTAAATAAAATGTTCAGACACATGCTGACTTTAGGTAGTAGCAGACCAATGACCATTCAAGTAGCTAACTTCTTTTTATTTTTATAGGAATGGAAAGTCTCAAATTCATCCAAATCAAGCTTTTTTTCTGAGACAATTCAATTTCTGGGAGTTTTTACAGGAGATCAAGAAAAGCTTTTCCCCTGAAGTTCACCATTTCTCATAGTCAAAATCTGAATTTGACCCATCCCTGAAACAACAATTTTTAGGCAGGCAGAGGATGGAATTTATGATAAGCTTAAGCCAAAATTTTTCAGTTTTCATTTAATAACTACTACAACTGCATAGCCTAAAATGAGAGAGACATGATTCATCGAAAGGAATCTAGATGCCTTGTCTATGGTTCTGGATTTTAAAATGTTATGGAACACTGTGTCATTCATATATATATATATAATTTAGCTATGTAATTTCCAGTTAGGGACATCTTTTTAGCTCCATTTCTTTGTGTATCCAGATCCCTACTCGAGACACCCTAGTTTGATGTATAATTTGCCTTTACAAATTTGCACATCTCAAATCACACTCTTGATTTCCATCTTCTGTCCACTTATTTTCCCTTCTACTCTTTCACATCTAGGTAAAAACTCAGCCAGTTCCTCAATGAAATCTTTGGGATTATTCATGGATTCTCCCCTTGTTCTGAATTTCAGATTTGCTGAGCTCCATGTTCTTCAGGCACACTTTCTGCCCTTCCCCGCTATTGCTGCCCTAGTAAGCCACCAACACATTTCTGTGATTATCTGACACTTCCTCAGCTTCAGCACCCACTTTCCTTAGTCAGCTTAGTCACTCACTTGCCATTCACCACACAGTGGTGTTTAAAAATATTCGTTTGAGTCCATCAGAATCCCTGGTGGCCTTCAACCACACTGAAATGTAAACTCTGAAGTCCTTGTTTGAGAAGGGTTCCCTTCATCATGATCTGTCTCTTCAACATCTTATGGTCTTCGCTGTTTTCTGCCTGATAATTTCTGCTCAGTCATATCACTTCTCAGGCAGTTCCTTGAAGATAACAAGTGATTTGCTTTCTTGAGCCTCTTCACTTACTCTTTGCCCACACTGAAATGTTCTTCCCTAAAGTTTTGTCATTGCTGTGTTGATTCCGTATTCTGTTTTCAAGTCTCAAGTCCAACTTTGTATTCTCAGAGAAAACACTGCTGGCACCTCCCATGTAAAATAGCCCCCTCTCTCGTCTTTCTGCACCCTCTTGGAGTTTGGATGTAGGAGTTCCCCTAAAGGCTCATGTGTATTAAAGCCTGTTTTAGTTAGTCATTGACCATCTGCAGGTCCTGCCTCCAGATCCCGTCCCTAGGTCCCTATGGAAAAATCTCCCCATATCTTAGCTCATTTCTTCTTCTTGAGGAAGTTTCACATCAACCAATCTGGATTTGTAAGTTTTCTGGCCAGACAGTAAACCAGTGGATGAGAAGGTGCCAGGCTGTGAGGAGGTTCTGAAATGTCTAGCTTAACTCTAGAGGTAGTGATATGGGTTACAGATGCCGATAACTTTGGGTAACATTGAACATGACTTAGAATTGTAGTCATTGTCTCCTTTCTGCCCATCTTTTTTTCTTTTATGCTACCTCAGTTGTATCAGTGAATTTTCAGTTAGTAAATGTTGCACAAATGCTTCTAATCACAGGTTTTACCTAAATTTCAATATAGCTAGAATATGATACAGCAGTGCTGGAAAATTATTTTCTAACATATATTGTGCTGAAAGGAGAATTATAGCTAAAGGAATTGTTACCTATTCTGAGCGTTTATGTTCATTTTTTCTTTTGTTTTCTTTCTCCTTTCCTTTTTTCTGTGGGCATGAGTGTTTTACCATGTTGGATACATAAAATGGCAATAAAATGAAAATAGCACATTATGTACTTGGAAGATTATTTGTAGGTTTAACTCTGTCTTTCATAAGAGATAGATATGATTTTCTCTTTTTTTAGTGAAGCAATATTTACTGAAATAGTTTGACTAGTTTGTGGATCCTGAAAGCTTAAGAGATAATAGTCATATTAGTGTGCTATTTTTGGATATCTATATGAGAAGCAATGGGCTTATGCATCTTGTACATTTTTTTGCAGCTTATATTTGCTATGACATTTATTACAAATAAGATTCAGAGACTTGTGGTCTGCCTTCAAAATGGAAACACATATGTGGAAAATAATAAGCTTTACTGTTCATCATGTATCAATTGTGTTATAATTTGTCAATGCCTTACTGGGCCACATTTGTTTATACTTGATAAAGAATAAGCAACTCCAGGCCACATTTGGGAATTCTCTCTTTTTTTTTTTTTTGGTTGTTGTTGTTTTGTTTTTAAAAATTTAATTAAGGTTTTGGTACATTTTAGACATACATAATAATCACATTCATCAGAAGGACTTTGTACATAGACATCATATATCTTAATTCATCTTTTATTCACAAACCTCTCTCTGCCCTTCAACCTTTATTCCCCCCTTTTTGATAAAATCTTTATTTCCATTTTTCCTTCTATTCTCTATTTTCCCTTCCTTCCTTTCTGTTTCCCCCATTCTTTGTCCTCCTTCTCATTTGAATATCTTCTTTCTATTTCCCAGTATCTATTATACATTTTGGTCCTTATTTGCCCTTTCAATTTCTCATGCCAGAGGAAAAATGTGATATTTAAACATGTATGTCCAATTTATTTTACCTAAGAATATTGTCTCAAAATGCATCCATTTACCTAGAAATGTCTCAAGTTTATCCTTCTTTATGGCTGAGTAATATTATACTATGTTCAAAAAAAAGTACCTTTTTTTCATCCATTCTTCCAGTCATGGCCATTTGAGTTGTTTCCAAGATTTAGATATTACAAACTGTGCTGCTATATACATGGATGGATACATATCACCATGATATGATGTTTTAAATTCTAGATATTAGTCCTTTGTCTGAGGGACAACTCTTTAAAATTTTTCCCCTCTGTGGGTTGTCCTTTCACTCTATTGAGATCCCAGTTGTTGATTTTATGCACTATTTCCCACATGATTAGGATTTTGTTCATGAAATCTTTACCTACATCTATGTCTTCAAGAATTCTCCTTATTTTATCTTCCAGCAGATTTAGTGTTTCTGTTTTAACATTTAGATGTTTGTTTCATTTTGATTTTGATGTAGTATATGGTGACAGGACACAGATCTAGTTTCAGTCTTTGGCATATGGAAAGTCAGTTTTTACAGTACCATTTATTAAAGGGGCTTTTTCCCCATGAATGTCTTTGGCCTCGTTGTCAAAGATAAGGTAGTTGAGTGTGTTTAGAGTTATTCACTTTTTAATCTGTTCAACTGATCTTTGGGTCAATTTTTTTTTTTTTTTTTTGCCGGTACCATGCTGCTTTTACCACTATAGCTTACTTATAGCTACAAGCATAATTTTAAGTCAGGGATGATGCTCTTTGCCTTGGCTTTGTTGACCAAGATAGTTTTTTTTTTTGTTGCTATTTTAGATTTCTTATGGTTCTAAATGAATTTTAGAAATTTTTCTCTAGTTCTTTGAGGTATGCCAGTGGTATTTTTGTGTGGATATCTTTAATTATACAAATTGTAAAACATTTTAACATGAAATCTCTTTTAAGCTTCCTTGTGTTAAATTATTATATTACATAAATGAATATATACTTTATAAAAATTCACGTGCTATTTGTCTTTCTTCTAACTTTGAGAATAGAATATTTTGGAATAATTGCAAATGTATTTTAAAAATCAACTGTGTTTTTCATCTGATAAACATTTATGATTTTTTTCCTGCTTTCAAGAAGTGAAGTTAGAGAGTATATAAATGTACAAATAGAAATGAAGTTTTTCTAGATTTATTTCAAATGTCTCTGGTTAAATATTGAGCTATTAAAATTTCTTTTTATATTTGCAACCCAATTGGTAGCACACACTCAATTTTCAATAGGTATTTGTTTTATCTGATATTATTAAAATCAGTAAAGAACTTTAGAAGGATTATTAAACCTAGAATCTCAAGCCATTGCAACTGTAAACTCAGAAATGGTTTCCATTGTGATACTGAAGGTGTATTTAGTTTGTTGGGTAACATCTACATTATGTGAATTGCAGTATGCTAGTATGAAGTATATGGTTCATTTGTGTGTGTGTGTGTGTGTGTGTGTGTGTGTGTGTGTGTGTGTATTCTTAATAAACTCCACCTAAATCATGGCACAGAACATTTCTGGAGGAGCTCTCATTTCTCTGCGCATCTGCCATGAGATAGTTACTATTCTAACATCTATTATGTGGGTAGCTAATTATTCCCCCCCAAAATTCAAAGTTGCAGTACTTAGAATGCAGATGTGTTTAGAGAAAGAGCCTCTAATACCTAATCAAGGCAAAATGAGGTTATATGTGTGGGCTCTAAAATAATATAATTACTGGTCTTAGAAAAAAAGAGCAGGACACAGACAACACATTCTTGCATTGATTTGGGGGGATTCTTTGTATGGTCTTGTTTCAAGTCCTTTTTAAGATATATTTGATATATTAATTTCTGACATTCTTACAGTCTCAATGGTTCTTTATAATACAAAATATAAGCTGAAAAAAATGATGAAATATCTGTAGCTGATGATACCAATTACTCTGAAGCATATAGAACAACAATAATTCCAAATAATACTAATAGAAATGCAAAAATTTTCCAAAAAAATCTGAGAAATATTTGGTTTTAAGAATTTTGAACAGTTATAAACCACATGACCAAACACTATAATATTAAATACATATTCAACAAAATATTCTTGCATATTAACCAAAACATGTGCAAGAATGTTAATAGAAACTCCACAATCATGAAAAACTGAAGAGAGATAAAATGCCAACAGTGAAAGTGTTAATTAATTGTGATAAATTTGTGCATCAAAATATTATATGAACCACAGCTATATGTATTAACATGGATGAATATAACAAACATAAGATTAAGCAAAATAAGTTAAATATATGATAATAATAATAACTCCAACACTCTAATATTAAAAGATATTATGCTATGATATTAACAACAGTCTTATGTGGTTACCTTTTGTATTAATTATAATGTTGCAAAACAAATTACCTTGTTTTAAATTAACTTGTTTTAAACAATAATAAACTTTTATTTTCTTATGTTGTTCATGAATGAAGAGTTATGAATGAAAGTGTTCATGAACGGAGAAAGTTATTTGGGTGTTTACGGCTCAAGGTACCATATGACATTTCTATTTCAATGCTAGACAGAATTTTCATGATCCAAAAACTTGAGTGGGCCAGCTCAAACCATTTCAAAATGGCTCCATCACCTGGCTTTTGACAAGAGGCATTGTTCTTCAATGGCTTTGGCGATACCTTTAGAAATAAGGTCTTGGAAAGGAACATACATTGGGAAGGCACGTTGGATAAGGAATGTGTAAGATACGTGATTTCTTGTATTCTTGTGTTTCCCTTGTGATAATTCACTGTACTTCTGCTTTCATGAATTTTCCAGTGTGTATGGTATATTAAAATAAGAGCATTAAGATACTTAAGGCTAGTTTTCATCATCTTACACTAAAAGTTAACCATTTGAAGAGATTCTTTTAAAAAGATTCACAGGATAAAAATATTGTTAAATGTTAACAGACTAATTAATCATGTAAAGGTGCCATTTCTCCATTACAATCAATGTGGCACATTTAGGTATTTTGGAGGTCCATTGAGATATCAAGTGTCTTGGATAATTATTTACAAGAAACGATGTTCAAGGCACCTATAATTTCTAGAGTTCAAGTTACTTGATTTCTCCTTCCTATATATCAGCTAATTATGTGATTAAATCATTTTTTCTTAAATTTCTGGTTATATTGACTCCTTGGTATATCCATCTATCTAGCCAATATTTCTCAGCAAGTGTGAGTTCACTGCTTTAGAAGGCATTGTTTGGTGCTGAGGATTTGTGACACTATCTTAAACATTGAAAACTCTGATCATGATGATTCTGTACCATGAAGTTATCAAAGAATTGTGGTCTCTGTTGCATTTGAGACTGTTAAATTGTGCAGTGCAAAAAGCAAGGAAGTACAAGAGTGAAGAAGTGGCTATTGTCATCAATTTAAGGGAAATTCTAAAGGCAGTCTACTCAATCCCGTTTACATAAAGCTAAGAGACATATTTTTAAAAACTGGCATTTAAATGCTATGCATTTTCAACTCTTCCACTGCTGCTTTAAAGCTCTGAAATTTCTAACCAAATAATGAATTCTAGTTTTACTGATAGGTGACATTATAAAAGTGACAGAGGACACTTGAGAATTATGGCAGAGTGTATTTTGGAAGGGTCTCATTTTCTATACGTAAAAGCCACCAAGTTCATTCTTTAAATAATTCTGAGCTAAAGTGAAAATTAACATATGGTAATCAGAGTTCACCTCATGAGAATACTTGTCTTGAAAATACCACTTTTATCTAAGTGTTCATTAGCAAAGGTAATACATCTAATATTCTTTCCCAAACAAGTAAGCATTAAAAAAACTATTCTGGAACTAGGATACAAATGTGTGTCATCTAAATTAACTAAAGAATCTTAAATGAATCCTAAAGATTGATTTTAAGCAGGTGCTAGGCTTTTATTATTTTGACTTGCTACAAAAGAGAGCTGTATCCCTTTATCCAGCGAGGCTCTATGCTTCACTTAGAATTTTTGACATTTGCAGATATAAATAGAGCATGCATGCAAGAGCAGGACATTTAGGTGACTTTTTAGCAGAGTTCTGAAGGAAGGGGTTATGCACACTAATAATATGATTATCAAAATTGTTTCTGATGATATATAGTATTGAAAAATGGGTCTGATGATTTCTTAGCCAGCACTCTACCTAAGGGAAATGGAAATAGATGAAAAGATGTGCAGCAGTTAAAAAGATCAGGATACGGAAAGAGCAGTTATCATTATTAGAGTAAATTTGGTCCAGAACATTTGAAGATGAGCCTGAGCACTTGGTTGATAATCATTGCCCTGAAGAAACCTACAAATGATTTCCCTTGGAAGTAACCTAAGGAAAGTAATTCCAGAAGGACCTTTTTGATTATAGCTAGTAAGCTTTCCGTTCCATAATGATGTCTATGCACCTGGAATGAACAAATCATAAAATGGACTTTTGAGTTAACTAGGTCTCAAGAATTTTCTTAGGTGAAAATCCTAAGAAATCATTTGTTTTTGTGTTTTTAACATTGGCAATCCATACATACAGTTCTAAATTGGAATGCAAAATATGAGTATGATCTTTTTGGAGAATACAGGTTCTCATTTTCATATGTATTTTTCCATTTGCATTGATATCCAAAACAATCGCATGATAATTCTCATTTTGTTAGCATTTTATATTTTGAACACAGTATGTATTACTTTGTAGCAATTATGCCTCAGAAATAGCTCTACTTTGCAGCCTCTATGACTATGTATGTGTTTGTAGGTTTCTATTTTAGGGATATAAAAGTTGATTGTGCTGTAATCATATGAATAGTATTTAAGTTTGAGTGGGAAATTCAAGGTCAGATAACTCTATTAAGCAAATACAGTAATGAACTACATAAAGCACATTCGGGAGCAAGACAGCTAGGTTTTGAATTCAGGTTACAATGTTTACTAGCTAGTTGACTTTAACTTCTAGTAGCTTCATCTATGAAATGTGAACAATTGTGACCGTAACACCTCAGAAAACTCGAAAGATTGAATGAGATAATGAGTGAAAAGAACTTAAATGGTGCTTGATGCATACTACATCATCAGTATTCAGAAGTTATTGCTGCAATTTTTTCTAGATCAGTAAGTTTCAAGAAAGGATAGTCATAGTGGCAAAACTTCCTCCTGTTATATTTTCAAGCTAACCAGTTGCCTCACCAGTATGTGCCACTGGCCTCAGGAGCAAATAGCCAGATTACAGATGGCTTGGAAAAAGTCACTGCTCCTGCTTGAGAAGGAATTTAAAATGGATTTTGTGGTTCAGTATTCATAGCTCATCAATATTATATCACTTCCATAGACAGAAATCTGTAAGAGAAATGGCACACGAAGCCTTCAAAGTTTGGTATTTCAGGGAAGTTTGTAGAACTTACTAAGAAAAAAACCATTATAGGATTGAAGAATTAAAATGAAGTTTAGTGTTATTCAGAGAACATATATAATTCTAAAAGTCAGTGTGAGTAATTCATGGCAAATATTAACAGCCTTATAAGACATCATCATCAATAAACATTTATAAACACCCACTAGACTATATCTGGCACTAGACATTGCTGAATGATTACTTAACGCTGAGCCTCACTTTGCTTCTGGAGACCTGGGTAGGCATTGGCGCATAGAGGAAAAATGATGGGAAATCATAACAATAAGACTTCATAGTGCCTGCTGCCAAACCTGTGTGCATGGTTTCATGTGTCTGATGGAGCTACTGAAAATATGACTATGTTCAAAGATATCATATTAATAACATGACTTTAATTAATGTATAAGTAACTTCAAGGAACATCTCAAAAGCCTTGAAAATTGAAATTTCTTTAATGCTTTTTATTTTACAGTTTTATACTCAAGTTTTGTGGCAACTTTACAGCTACAGACATATACACATGTAGGTGTACACACACATGGAAAACATGTATAAATAAGTTTATTTCAGTCACAGGATGACTTAGATAGCAAAATAGTGAGCATTAATGGGTAATCCGATTCCACCAAGTCTAGCTCTTTGGTCTCTGGACTTGGTACAATCTATGCTAGCTTGGAAGAATAGGGTAAGAACAGACCATCTGGTCTCACTGATAGGCTACACTTGACTCTTTAGCTATTGAATGCTTTAGCTTGCTAGATAACTACGTAGTTCAGTATTGAATGGTACACAAACGACATTAAAATTTCATTTTATTAAAATTATCTCAATAATAAATTTTAAAAAAATTAATTACTATATGAGTTACTGCTATCTTTTCTGGCAAAAAAGAAACCAGATAAATACTTTGAGCTAATTCCTCTCAAAGTTGGTGTAAACCACTGATGAATCATCCTATTAAAATTCAGCCTCTTGATTTTTTAGGTCTGGAAGGGATCTACGATTCTGCATTTTCAACAAGCTCTCTGTTGATGCCTCTGTAACACATTCCAGCACCTCATAGTTCCTCTTGTAAGTGGTATATATCTGTGTGTGGGGGGGTGGCATGTGTGTATGCCTGTGGTGATAAAACTGCCAAAAATCTTAAAGATTATAAAATGATGAAAGGGAAAAGAATACCAGTCTTGTTGACATAAAGCTTGTTTGAAATGGAAATCCCTTAAATGTAAGAAAAGATATGCCTTGATTTTTGTTGGAATCTTGCTTCTGTGAGTTCCAGAAAGAGGAAAGACATTCTAATTACCTTTCAAGACCCTGCAAGGGCAAATATATATTTTTAAAATACTCACTATTCTCAGTAAGAGTCTTCCATATTTGCTAACCAATGTCAATAGTGAAACTGCGTTTTGTTGTATATTTTAAAAGATAAGAGTATTAGAAGGGAAGCCTCCCTCTGCAAACAAAAGCTTAAGTGATTAATATCTATTCCTTTACAAATTATCACGGGAGTCTTTTTTAATCTTGGACCTGCTAATAAGATTTTATCTTGGTTTCCCTGTTATTAGGTATACTGCTAAAATTTTAAGAGACTATCAGATGCTGTTTATCTCTTACAGGCAGTGATTCTTTTTTCTTTGCACCCTGGAACCTCCCTACCAATAGAACTAGTTTGAGAGGCCAAGGTATATTGTCCCTATTGAAGAGAGCATGCAAAATAATCCAAAAGGAACAAAGAATAAAATTCTTGGCTTTTGAGCTCCTAGGTAGACATTTATAAATCTACTGCAAAGTCAATATCTGAAAGTCAAAGCACTTTTGGGTCAGAATGGATAGAATTTATTCAGAGAGAG
The DNA here is from genome assembly GCA_004027295.1 of Dolichotis patagonum. Lineage (NCBI taxonomy): Eukaryota > Metazoa > Chordata > Mammalia > Rodentia > Caviidae > Dolichotis > Dolichotis patagonum. The sequence goes on along the minus strand of PVJX010007962.1, from coordinate 11,545 downwards.
CAGTTTGTTTTGTTTTGTTTGAGTTCCAAAAGATGGGCTCTGAATATCAAGAGCAAAACCTAGAGGACTCAGAACACAGAGTTTACACAATAAGCTATGGACTGGGAAAGATTGGATCAATGACATGAAAGCCCTATGCCCACCCAGATGGAGCCAGGTTTGATCAGTGGTTAGAAGATCAGAGGAAACAGACTAGAACTTAGAAGCTTCCTGGGATGAGGATCTGGGTAGTGTGGGAAGGGATTCTGAATGAGAGGTAAATAAAAACATGGGTGTGTTTTGGAGACACTAGGAGTGGAGAGGGCCTGTGCCGTTTCTCAGAAGTGTAGGCTGGTGAGACCTCAGCACTCCTTGTGAAGATCTGTATCCAGGGAAAGGACAGCACAGGCTGAGAATCCCTCTTCTGTGAAGCCTAGCGCTGCTCTCTTAAACTCCTGTTCTCTTGTGCATCAGGAAGGAGATCATGCACGAAAGTAACCTAGCTTGCACAGGCCTGTCATCCCAGCCCTGGGGAAGCTGATGCAGGAAGAACACAAATTTCAGGGCATCCTGGTTTACATAGCAACACGTGTTTCAAAACAACAAGCACAACAAGAACAAAACCATAAAGAAACATGGGACAAGATGAGGAGTGGATTCGTGCCTGCTCGGGGACACAGTAGGATGGAAGACATCACCAGAAAGTGTTAGCGTCATGCAAAGAAGACTGAGAAGACGGGCTGCACGTAACATGCAGAATGAAGCGCCTTGGCTCCGATGACCGACCACACCTATGTGAGGACGCAAACCCTATCCAGGGAAAGGAAAGGGAAACTAGATGGGAATGGGAGAGGAGAACAATCCCAAGAAGTGATGGAAATTGACAGCATGACTTAAAGTAAAAGTGATTTAATCTACATTGTATTCCAAAGAGTAAAGTACGTTACCACTATTGGCAATTGAGGTTAATGAGCAAAATCATATTTCACCATGTAATAATAAAAGGAAAGTTTATCAGCTTGGGTTTTGTGCCTATGATACAATGTCAGTGACAGTGACATCCTTGCTTACTTTGAATTTAAATATAGCAAATACATTCATATGATATTTTAGAAAAGGAATCAATCTCAAAGATAATCTAATCATGTGACTCCCCTTTTCAGACTCTATTCTCAGAACAAACCACCAAATTCTTAATGTGACCAAACAGACCGACCCAATCTGGCCTCTTGTTACCTGTCCAGCCCGGGATATTTTGTCTCCCTACTCTGTTTCCAGTCCTACGCTGTACTGGTTTCTCAAAGTTGAGCTCTTTTTTCCTAATCAAGGCCTTTGTGACTGCTGTTGTCTCTGTCTGGAACATTCTCCCTGCCAGCATGACACTAGCTCAGGATCAGGTTGCAAGTTAAATGTTTTCCATTTCACCTGTACAGCTGCTTCACAGCACTTACCCAAATGAAATCTGAACTCATGAGGAGGTGAGTACATAATGTTAGTCTAAGCTCCTGGGCTGTGGGCCTCAGTAGTCCAGAGATCACAACTGTTTTCCTCACTGGCGCAGCACAGGGCAGACACAAGGTGCCATCCATACTTGGGGAAGTAACAAGTGAATGCACGACTGTGACAATTTGATACTTTGATTTAACAAATGGAGGTGGAAGGTCTGTTGAGACCCAACTTCCTAGAGATGCTTAAGTACAATCAAAAGATATTTTGTTATATTTTGAGAGAGGATGAGAAGAAGTTTTGCCCAAGGCTTAAAATACTCAAAATAGGGTAAAGAATTTGGAAAATCATTAAGCCATTTCCAGCTTTCTTTGTATGTACTACATGTGCCAAATATAAAAATAGAAAATGAAACCATATACCAAACATAAAAATAAAGAAAGGAAAAGAATCAAGATATGAGTAGAGGGTGCAAGGAGGGAAAAGAAAGTGAATAAAAATGGAACTAAAATGTATTATTCAACGTCAGGCATGGTGGTGCATGTCTATAATCCCAGATCATAGGAGGATGAGGCAAGAGGATCATAGTAAGTTTCAGGCCAGCCTGGGGTATGAAGTTAGTTCAAGGCCAGCCTGGACTGTATTGTGAGATCCTGTCTCAAAAAAAAAAAAATAAAGTGTTATTAATATGTTCCAATTCCCCACAAGGAACCTAAACATTATGTACTACATATGTGTACTAATAAAACATTTTAAAAAGAATTATTAGTTATACTTTTATCACATCTGAGATAACATGTTATAGCTAAAAGCATACAATATTTATTGAAAGCAAATTGGTCTTGGTTTGCTCATTAAGTTTCGTGGTTTTTGAAATATGAGCCTCTACCAGATCACCAACTGGCCTCAATAGAGTCTTTTTCCTCCTGTTAGCCAGAAAAACCTCATGTTATTTTTAGAAGATGTTTGCAATAAAGACCAATGAGACAGCTATAAATGTCTATAGGTAAATAAGAGGCTCAGCTTGTACTTTTTGATACAAGATTGAAAAACTTTAAATTGTACTAAACTGGCACTAATTTGGAAATCTCAGCTTTGATATGCTTCTAGAGTTAAAATTGGGAGGACTGTAGATTGAAGGGACATTCACACCAGCTTTGAGTGAAATACATTTACAGCACAGTAGGAGAAAAGTTTTATTTACCCCTCCTTTTCTCCTGTCTTGGCATAGTAGCTGTGGAACTAACCAAATTTTATCAACATTTAGCATCTTTTCTTTAAAATGACAATCTTTAGAAACATAATTCAGTATCAAGGTAAATAACCATACCTCTAGCTGCCTAGGTATGTTTTAAACACTGTTGGAGAAGTGGAATATTTCTCCCAAGAAAACCATATGAATGTCAGACAACTATTTTTTTCCATAAGTCCTTATAAATAATAACTAATATTGTGGTAGGACAATAGAGGATTTTCTCAATCTCCTCTGGTGCCAGTTAGAATACTGGCTGTTAGTTCAGATTTATGACAAAGTATTATTTTTCTGCTAAAACAGATGGATTTTGAATTGACATTTTGACATCACAGGAAAATACATACTGTCCTTTCAAACACTATTCTCAGATACATCAGCAAAGCAACTATTAAGTGAAATGCATGACAGCGGGACTTCATCCTACTTTTCTTATTTGAGTGTTTATTTGTTTGAATTGGCCACAGATAGGGTCCTAAGGATTTGAACTGTGTCAGAAATGATTTGATTTAACTCAGACAATGAGCACAATCACACTTTGTCACCAGTCCCTCCATGATGTCTTTGGGGGAGGGGTCACCTTCATGGACAAAATGCAATAAATTCAGAAAAGCTTTCATGGACGTTATCTCATTGGTAAGAAAGATTTTAAACAAAAGAGTAATATGGGAATATTTTCTAGATGCCGATATTAATGAAATCATTTCTATTCCCACAAATATGAATATAAATGTGTTTTGAGACAACGATGTGATGATTTGAAAATAGAATACAGTATTTGCAGACAGATGTTACCAGAATAATTCCTATATCTGTAAATGTATGCTTAGAAGTATTTTGAAGTTATGATTAAAATATCCAAAGAAATTATCATAGCAGTGATTTTTGTAAGTGAATGTGTGTGTAAGGTGTGGATTGTTGAGTTTAACGTACAGTTAATTATGTATGGAGGAATACTCAAATCTACTTTATTTTTGCAAATGTTTCATGTCCAGCCTTCTTAAGTATTTGCAGGTTTGAAGAGGTTAGATTTGTTTCTTGAACACTTTACTTATTAAGTTAGTTAAGTAGGATTTATTTTTCATTTTTAAATTCAAGTGTGACATTGTTCATAAAGAAGACACAGCTTGCAGAGTTGTGACACCCTGGAACACATCCTCCTGTCCATCCCTGCCTCGTGAACACTTAGTCTGAGCCATGTGAGTAGGTTGTAGGTCATGGGACTTTTATGTTCAATTCCTCTGAAACAATTTTCAATTATTTTGATGAAAACTGTTAGACCTTATCCATTTTACTTCTCTAATAGACTTAAGGGGCACTGTGTTCTCATTTGCATGACTAATCCTTTCAGTCTCAAGTTACTTTTAGTAGAACATCTTGCTTCTTTCCCCAATGTGAAAATAAGGCTGATAAAATAGTACCATTCACTGAAACCTTGGTAAATGCCATTATAGGTAAAATTGTCATTAATACTATTGATTAAAGTTGAGACTTTTAGCAAAAAAGAAATTAATTCAAAGGTGGTTAAAAATTACATTGAACTTGTATGAGCATTATCCTTTATAAATCATGGTTCAAAATATCGTGGTTAATATTTTAATAAGAGGAATGTTTAATATCCCCTTTCCTAACAAAATAAATCAGTCCAGTCGGCAAAGTGGAGGTCAAAACTTTAATTCTCTTCTTTGACATCTCTTTAGCTTTTCCTACTAGTTTCAGAGAAACACATAAAAATAAATAGGCCAAAGTGAATGTTTTGGCAAGTTTGGATATTTTCAAACTGTCTGTTTATAAATTTTAGACCTCAAAATCACATGCGGTGCTTTACAGGAACTATGTCATTTCAACCATTGGGATGAACACTCCCCACAGACCAAGATGCACAAATGTTGCAGTGAACTCTGAAAATCTCCTAAACCTGGCCTTTGAGCTTCACTTACTCTGGTGAGCTGATCCTATGTTCAGAGTCTCTACCAGGCCTATAAAGGTTCCTTCCCAGGTTTGGCTTTCTAAGTACAGAGAACATCCTGACAGGTAAAAGGCAGTGCTAGGAGGTGAGAGAAGCCAGACACTAAAGTTTGGTTAGTGGCCTGGGGTTCCACCAGCCCCTTTGCCAACCCTGGCATTGTCTGGAGTCTGACTTGGTCATATCAGTCATGAGGGTTTAGCCCAGGACATGCACAGGTTGCTTCATCCAGGTAGAGGGAAAGTATGAGAAATATACCTGTTGGGAAACTGTAAAAAGTTTCCAGACCTCACAAATCTTTTTTTCCTCCTGTTCAACAGCTGAAAAAGCCGAGTTTCAAAAGAGGAGAAGATCTTGAAGAAATCTACTAATACCTTTTAAATATCTCCGGAACAGACCATAGTAATTAGCATATAGGATTTTTGTTTGCTTGCTTGTTTTTCTCCCAATAGCAGAGTCTCCCCTGCCCTGATGGGAGGTTGTTCCACATTTGGGGCTTTTATTTTACATAGTACTGGGAACCCCCATCACAGACACTGGAGATTAAATTAAATACAGGTGATCTGGGTCCCAATTAGTGTGAATTTGGGACTTGGTCAGTTGGATCACTTTTGGGAACAGGGTATTTGAAACCAGGCAGGTATAGGTGGGCTCTTGTATGGTTTGAGGGAAAATTTCTCCATCTCTGCTCCCTCATCTGTCCTATGAGGTCAGCTCATCATACCACTGTCACGTGGATTTGTGTGGGCCAAAACCTTAGTGTCAGCTCCCAGATAACAGGCACGTAATGAATACTTTTCCCTTGTACATCTAAACAAATGAAGAAACAAGCACTATCTTCTACCTGTTAGCTATATATGTTTAAATATCTTAAAATTATCCATGGTGAAGTATTTCAGCTTAGAGTGAAGAAAGCAAACTGTTCAGCTTAATCTACATGGAAGGGAATAATTATTTGCAATCATTAATTGCATAATTTGAATTTCTACATTCTTAGGAGTATATAATGTGATCAAATTGTAAACTGATTGATCAACAGAATATAAAAATGCCTTCTCAAGTAAGTTTTTAAAAATAAAAGTAAATGAGTAGGCCATTTCTTAGGTTCTTAGAGAAACTAGTTTTATGACAGGCTTGATTTTACTAGAATTCGTATGTTCTCCCTTTGATAACACAACACACACACACACACACATTCATATTGTAGATAGATAGCAGAAGGCTAAATTAGTTTTCCTCTTATGGAAATTTTAGTAGCAGTATCAAATTAAAGCACATTTATAATTTAAAAAATTATAGAATTTATACACTTTTAGAGGATACCTTCTAGTAATACATGCTAAGTCTCTCATGCTCTAGGCCTTTATTTCACATGAAGTTATTTGATAATCATTTGCTGCTTTGAATATTTTGATTAGAAAAACATGGGAAGCATTATCATGACACCATTTCAGAGAAATCACAAGTTACTGAAAAAAGGGATTTTAATCCAAAGGATAACTATAAAAGGGTTAGAAAACAACCTCACAGGTAAGAAGAAAGACTGTGCTCAGGATAACAACCCTCATACCATGAGATTAAAGGTCCCGAGGGATAGTGAAAGTGGATTAAAGAGGACGTGAAAGCAATGCGCCTATTCAGCTGCTGATCAGAAAATGACAGATGGATTCACTGGGAAAGTTGAAAAGGCACACCAGAAGAGGAAAACAATACTATTATTTAAGATAATAGAGACATTCTTCAAAGATCGTTGCTGAAAAAACTAGCAGGCAGGTTTATCCCCTGATTGAGGCACTGAATACTTTCAATCAAAGCACAACAGGTTCACCTAATAAAAGTTCTCAGAGCAGAAGTGAAGAAAAATAGAAGGAATTACAGGCAGTAAGCACTTTACCTTTGTACACTTGGCAGTGCTAGTGAGCAATTTCATTATCCATTTTTAGGTGTTGTGTTCTCGAAGTGTGGTCAGGATTGGCTAATGTGTAGAAGGTCAAAAGTACTTCCTTAATTATACCAAGGCATGATTTACTTTTATTACCAGCACATTCTTTTCTCTCATGAGTAAACAGTGTAAGTTTCGGATGCTAAAGTGTAATAATCTGAAGACAAAAGCAAGCATGGGACTGTAGCTGGTTTCTATGTACTGAAACTATTAAAGAGGTTTCTGGAAAATATAAAGCAATGCCACTTTTCAAGTTATTCTACTTTCAGAATACAGTTGAATTTCACTTAAAAACACACTATTTATGTTAATGCATGATGAGTTGTTATTCCCTCTAAATAAATTAATAAATATTTTAAAGTATTCTCAGTTTTAATTTGAAGTATGATGACTACTAACAGATAAAATCAACCATCAACTAAATCTTGAAGAGCCTCTATTAGTTTTAAGAGCATAAGGAGATCTTGACACCAAAGTTTTGAAAATCTCCATTTTAAGGAGAATGGGCATGCTTTTTAGAAAATGTACTTATGAACGCTGGAGACTGTAAATGATCACCATATCCACTTTTCCTTTTCTTCTGGGGACGTGGAAGGAATACACCTCCTCACAGCGAATAGAGCTGGGCAGCCAGTTCTACCGGTGCATTGTAGGTGGCAATAGCAAGTGTCACTGTCATATCTGAACATCTGATGGCTGATGTGAGAGCATTACACATGCTTTTTTCCCCCTGGAGGCATGCATTGACGTTCAGGTACCCAAGAATAAAGCAAAATATTGAACTCATCTTGGGAGGGGAAGTGCTCTGGATAACCACCTGGTATGAGCTAGGAAAAAACTGTTCCGAGTAGCAGCTTCTTAAGATTTGGAAACTGTTACGCTTGCAGAAATTAGCCTGTCACATACCTTATTTTTCACAGGAAAAGCAGCACAGTCTGACAATTTTATACTGAGAGCAAAAGTCTTGATAGTATTATAAATAAAAGTGATTTGAAGTTTTATTTTTTCAAAATTGCCATTTGTTACTTTTGATGCTTTAGTGGCAATTATAAAAATGACATTGGATTCCATGGAAATATACTTAATGTGGATAATAGGTAAGTTTTTACTTTTCTTAAATGATATTCTTTTATTTTACATGCTTTGGAAACTTGGTGTTCACTGTAATGAATTTTCACATGCATGGAATGCAGTTTCTCTTATATTGCTTACCCCATTTTGGCCAGAAATCAGGAGAGAGGAGGAAGGAGCTAAGGACAGGAATATGCCTGCAGGTCACATCCCATGTGACCCTCCTCTTCTGACCTGGCCCCACCTCTAACAGCACATTTAGCCATGAACCTGTCACTGGATTACTCTACCAATGAGTAATCCACTGAAGAGCAGAGCACCCCTGTGAGCCAGACTTTCGGCAGATGTTTTGGATCTAAACCATGATGCCAGCTATTCTTGGTCCTTTTTTCCAACCTCTCCTCCTCAGTTGTACCAGAAGATCTGGAGTCTCAAGCATGAGGAAATCTTTGCATTCACTAAGGCATGAAGTGCTAAGCACTGCGATCTCCACCCCTGTGGGCTATCTGTTTGCTTTAGGTCTAGTGGCTTCCTACTTCTTGCATGTCACCTTTATTTTGTGACATTTTTGAAAACTGGGATTGCATGGGTTTATGTGCAGAAGTACATTGTTACAGTCCTCCCAGACTCTTCTCTGAAATCTGTGCCTTTTTGCTCCTAGAACAAAGGACTCCTGCTATCAACTCTTTCCCTGCCCCTCTGAGAAGAAAGCCATTTTCCTTGATGTTTTGAGCTTAGTCATTTGTGCACACCTTTATCCTCTGAAGGCGAGAGGATTCATGGACAATATTTTCTTTCTACCTTAGTGTATGTCTCCTTGGAGCAACATGTGCACAGAAGACAGGGATATGAAAAAGCAAGCTGACATGTAGTGCAATTTCATCCCATAATTTATTGTGCTTTCAATGCAATATTGTGCAGTTTTGATGTGGGTATGCAGAGTGTGCTATGTGAAATTCTAGGATTCAGTTCTAGGAGTTATAAGGATGATATCCTGAAATATGTGACATATAAGCTGAAAAATTAGTAGTCTATCAGTTGAAATCAAAAGAGGAAATGATAAAGGAGAGAGGAAGCAATGAGAAAGGAAGCAGCAAGTGTAGAGACATACAGGATGGAGAGGGTCGTCAGTAGTTAGTATCTGGCTTGAGAGTACTGTGTGAAATAGACCAATGGTTAAAGGGGCTAGAGAAGAGCATATCTCAGTTAAATTTGATCCATGGGAAAACTGAATAGCCCTAAAGATTAGGATTTAGTAAGATCTCTTCAGCTACGAATGACAAATGGATTCAAGCTGTGCAAGATTGGAGCTTGGGAGGCTTGTGGATGTCTCTGTAATTAATTTTGGCAAAAGATAATGTCAAGTTGACCTTACAGGGTAGCACTGTGAAGGCAATAATTGAATGAGTTGGAGAGTTATTATGGACACAGGACAATTACAATATCAAAAAATCATCCTTTATCTTTGGATTGGCACTCGAGTATATCTTTTCTATTTAAAGAGAAAAAAGAACAATAACAATAAAATAGAGGTTTTGAGTATATCTTGACTACGTTCTTTAAGACAAAAAAACACAGGAGGATCTGTGACAGGACTCTCCTATCTAAAATTTCAACATATCACCATTTCCTGTTCTATTTGGTTTTAGAATTTAACAATACCCTTTGTATTTTATCTTTTCCTAGTTTATATAACTTCACTCGGATAGAAACCCCTGTGACCAGACATTTGGTTTTCTATTGTATTTTTAATCCATAAAACAATACTCAACACATACTGGCTACTGAGTAAATATTTTATAAATGACTAAATGACTGACTGATTGATTAATTAAATGAATTAGGAAAGGCAATAGTAAAATAAATGAGTTCAGTGTTTGGATCTTCTGAGTGTGAGTTGTCTTTTGACATTCATTTTTGGATGTGCAGTAAAATGTAGATGTTAGGGGGAATGGTCTGAGGTTTCGATGATATCTATTGAACAGAAATGGAACTTTAGGGGTAGTCAAATATTTTTTAAAACAATTAGTATCAATCAGATGCCTACCCTGTAATTCATATTCTGATTAATGAAAATATGTTATCCATGTATATTCTTGACAGCAGTTATTTTTCCTGATAAAATTTCTTCTTGTTTGCCCAGAGAAACAATAAAATAATTATCCTTCTTATATCTCTTGTATCATCTTGACTTTCATAGCTTTAAGTTATTTAGATACTTTAGGAACTTTATAAGATTTGATGATTAATAGTCAAGAAATTGCCAGAGCAAATGATATTCATCTTGTGCTCTTTTTAGTCTTATCATAAATATCCTTGAAAATTATACTTTTCTAAATATTTTGTTAACACTGCCTATATGTTTTTTTAGCATAATTAATCTTTATATTTTTAAAATGACTAAGAAAAATGATATTTTCTCTGGCTAAAGTTTAGAATTTCATACTAGTATTTGCTTTTGTGGTAGAAGTGTCCTTAAATTTGCCACTGACTGTGATACTAGGAAATCCGGTAAGTCTGCCCACCCATCTGAGGTGGAGCAACATTTTGTGAAGGAGCAAGGGAAGGTAGGCTTCAGGGGCACTGTGCTGCAGTAATTGTTTCAGGGGTGGCTTGTATTCTTCTTTAGAGTAAATGATTTTCTGGAAAGTGGTAGCTCATGACTGAGAACTTCTGGGAATTTACAGTGTTTTGTTTTCCTCTCAGGCAACAGGTTTCTTCACAAGGGTTTTAGGAGACTTAAGACAAATTTATAAGGTGTGGGATTTAAACTGTCTGATTTTATTGGCAAGATGAAATAGTTCCGGGTTTATATGACAACAAGAATAGTAGTTTTTACACCATTGGATTGATTTTATCTCTGTCCAAGGGTTTGAAAGACCTAGAAGTTTAGGGATGTGAGAAAATGAATTATTTGCATAAGAGTATTGTTCTCAATTGAATATCTTGCAAGTAAAAGTTCAGAGTAATTCACCTAGAAATTATTACTACAGTTTCAAATGAAGTTAAAAGCTCCATATTCTCAGTCTTTGTGGTAAGGTAATCCAAATGATTCTTAAAGTGATGGTTCTTTATGGATAGAGTTAGTTTTTTTTTTTTCTTTTTTCTTTTTTTGTACTAAGAATCAAACTCAGGACCTTGTGCTTGCCAGGAAGACACTTATGACACTAAGCTGTATCCCTGGCCCCTAGAGTAAGGTCTTTAAGGAATCAATTATTCCTTAATTGTAAAATGTTTTTTTCTACTTATCACTGTGAAGCATTTTACAGGTCAGCAGATAGTCACTAAGAGAAAGCCTGACGTACAGTACAGGTACTTGTAGCTCAGTAGGAGTCTCTGTATTCTACTATGCCCTTCTTCCTGCATATACAAGCATGATGAATTCTAAGTTAAAATATTTTAAATTAACAATTTAGTGTCCTTATGTAACAACAGAATAATGGTACAATATGTTTTTTCTATGAAAATAGTACTAACTCCTGATAAAAAATTCAGTAACAAATTGTAAATGGGTCTTACAAATATTATTCATTTCCTTGTAGTTTAAAAGTTTCCACAAGTTGCAAAGGCAGCCTGTTTTTCAACCCTCTTTCCAGAAAACACTGTTTTGATCCCTTGCACCATCGGCATTGTGAATAACATGATTTCAGATTCAAGCCCATTTCCTACTGCAGGCTTAATATTGAAAGTCACAACTTTAATAGAATAATTCATTTTGGAGAGGTAGGCAGCCAAGCAATCATGTTAGCTACTGCTATTTATTAATAATAAATGTAAAACACCAGGAGAAAATATACATTCTTAAGTTAATCAGACAATGTGGCTTCAGGAATTACAATACAAAATCTTTCAGTTGTTCCTTGAAAACAGTGGAGCATCAAGTTCAATA
>PVJX010007961.1:57154-68097 GCA_004027295.1 Dolichotis patagonum | reverse complement strand
ATAGCTGTTTTGAAGAAAACAAAACATTATGACAGCTATTGCTGATTTAATATCATCCTTCTTAGAAGTCCTACCATGCTTTTTTTGTTCTACTACCATTGGTTCTATCTATCACATTGTGTCTTATTGGAATTTGAATATGTGTGATAGTTCAAACAAATTTTTTTCTTTTTTATCAAAAATGAGATATTATAGTACCTATTGATCATTTTCTGTTATTCGGTTCAGAAAGCCTTGTAATTCTTTCACTCTATGCATGGCTTTATACTATTGTGTTATGTTTGATATTACTGTATTTGAAACTATGCTCAACTATAGCAGAGTAAGAGATATGGTGCTAGCTACTGTTGATGTCCAGTTGACTTAATGTAAAGTACTGTGTTGCCTATGTTGTCCTGTTCTGATCTGCTCTGTACTGCCCCCTTTTGTTTTATTCTGTTTCAAATAAAAAAAAAATGTTTGTACATTAGATATTCTTTGGTGCCTCTCGAATGTTGATCCATGTAAGTATGCCACCATTTTTAAAGTATACAAAATTAGGGCCTGGGATATAGCTCAGTTTCACAGTGCCTACCTGGCAAGCATGAGGTTATGAGTTCGAATCTCGGTACCTAAAAATAAATGGCTAGTGGCAGCCATTCCAACCTGAAAGAGAATCAAGAAGCCAACCTACACCTTCCCATGAGCCAGTGGGTGCACAGGCTAGAAGACAAGAAGAGTAACACCATGCCTCCCCCTCAGCCCCTGCAACCACCTGATTTGGAGGAACTCATGCTGAGATAATAGCAACTGAAGTAAAACAAAACAAAACAAAACACAAACTTGATGCTTGTATTGTTTGGTGGACTTTGCAGTCTGAGCATCTATTTAGAGGATAACAATATGCATTATAGCAACTGTAGGGGATTTCTGTCTTATTTTTGAAATTCAATGGTTTTTTTTTCATTTTATTGCTTTGTTTTATTCCTGTATCTAGTAACTTGAGCAACTATTTTGAAAATAATAATATACAATATAACAACCATTGTTAAATTCCTATCACCTTGTTTTGAAATCCTATATTTCTATTGCTATTATTCATTGTTGTTTGCTTTTATTGTTGTTGGGTGGCTTTTTTCTTCTTCTTGATTTTTCTGGGGTTTTTTTCTCTTTAAAATAAATAAAGAAAGAAAATATATATATTTACCACTTAAAAATTAAACATTCTCCTATTATACCTCCATCTTCAAGACTCAAGAGAGACTCTCTGCTTCTTCCAAGATCTTTAACCATTTCTTTTATCCAGCATTCACTTCCTTTCCTTTATGCTCAGTCTGCAGACTCCAAGGCCAAAGCTCTCTCTGCCCTCTATCCCTTTCTAGCCAGTTTCTCATTTGTTAAGGCCCTTGTGCAAATAAAGTTCTTTGCTCTGGCCCTTCACCCATGCTTCCCTGCTCTAGTTTTCATTATAGAATTTATCACTCATGGTGTCTTTTATTTATTTTGATCTTTAAGAGGGAAAAACAGAAAAATCAAGAAACAACCAATTAAAAAAACAACAAAAGCAAAATGACAATAACAACAACAAAAAAAATAATGGTGATACAGGATTTCAAAACAAGAGGATAGATATTTAACAATGGTTGTTATATTGCATATGGTTATCCTCAAAGTAATTGTTCAGGCTACCATACCATACATAGGTGTGTAAGATTGATCAAACAATATAATTTCCCTTTGAGAAGTTACTTTCCCTTTTACTCTATCTATTGTAACTTTTATATTTTACTTCCTGTCTTGATCACTGCTCATCTTCCAAAAGAGAGCTCATGAAGGCAGGCGTTCTTGTCTCCTGTGCACTCCTGCAGCCCAAGCACAATGCCTGGGACTCCTAATAAATATCTGCTAAAGGAGTGAGAAGGAAACAGAGTACAGGAATAAGTAAGTGATCACTCTGTGATAGTCTGGGATCATTTGCTGTTTTTCTGGCACAAAAGTGAAGAAGAATGATGAGCAGAGAGAGACGTATTCCCCGTGGTCACCCAACCCCCTCTGGTGAGAGCCAGGGAGCAGACAGAAGTCACTGTCAAGACAGGGTCCCTCTTCTATGTCAGCCACCTCTATCTACTTCTACCTCACAGCATCTGCTGCAGTGGGAGTACAGGAAAAATGCTGGAAGGCGTGAGCTGGAGAAGAGGTGAGTTTGAAGAGAAAGGTGCATTATGGCTGGGAAACTGCAGAAAAAAAGAAAAAGAGTAGAGTTATCTCATTTCCAGCAGGTAAATAGAGCACCATGCTTAATAATAAAAGGAAAGAGGGGAAAACCTGAGAAAAGAATAATTTTAAATGGTACTTGGAACTTTACTGTACCTTTTGGGTTAGGTATAGAAAAGGTTTCAGAGGAAGAGGTTTCACAATTTTTTAAAGTCTAAATATACCCCTAGTATAAATGCACGTAAGAGATTTCTCTGAAAAGCGACTGAACCATGAGATAACCCACTGAGCTCTCCTCGGCACCAGGCACCGTGTGAGGCCCTGAGCAAATGATGCCCGCACAGAGCTTATGTGCACAAAATCAAGTCACCCAGACCACAGATGCAGTCATCTCAGGCTGAGATTCATGATCCGCAGGAAAGTCACTGGGTAAGCCTGGGGATGCCGGGATGAGGAAGCCCATGGCGGAAGGTTGGGCAGACACCACCAGCCTTCTGCTGCCCCCCTGACTCATCTTTGCATTTTGGTTGCTTGCTGCTCAGTGTGACCCTCAGCACAGCAGCAAGGACCTCACCTGGTGGCCTCTTAGAGCTGCAGAGTCTCAGGCCTCATCCTTGAACTCCTGAGTGAGTCTGCACTGTAACGAGGCCCCCAGGATTTGTGCTCATACTCCAGTTTGAAAACTACTTTTCAGGACTGCATCTGACTGCCTCTAACGAAGCAATACGTGAGTGCTTCCTCCCACTCTATCATCCAGTACCAGGGACTGAGGGGAGTGGGTGTTTTTCCCAGACCCTCGCATGGGATTAAGCTCCATGGCCCAATGAGGAAGCTGATTCACTTGTCAGCTCCTTTCCCCTGCACCTCTCAAAAAGTTAGTACTATTTTCTTGTGTATCTCGGGGTGATCGAAAGATAGGTCATCTCCTTTAATGATGTGTTTTGTGATTCTTTGTGAGAAAGACAGAACATTTGGCTCTAGTTACTTATTTGACCACAGGTGTTACTGTTTAATCCTTTAATTACAAATACTAGTAGATGGCCTCCAGCAAAGAATATGACTTCCAACCACATGAGAAGGCAACTTGTGTGCCAAGCACAGGAATCAAAGTGTAAAGAACCAATATTTTTGAGAATGGGCTATAAATATGGTTTGATTAGTATCTTACGGAGCTGATTCTGAAAGCATGGGGTTTCCTTTAGCTATGATAGGTATAGTGGTAGAATTTTAAAAGATCTCATACTCTCCCCAAAACACTTTGTTTGTTTGTTTGTTTGTTTGTTTTGGTGTGGTACTAGGTTTGAACCCAGGATTTCCCACATGCCAGGCAAGTATTCTACCAATGATCTACATCTGCACCCCTCCTGTTATAGTTTGACGGGGTCTTGCTAAGCTGCCCGGGGTGGCCTTGGACATTCAGCTCTACCTCAGCCTTCCAAATAGCTGGGATTACAAGCCTGTGCTGCAGGGCCTGCCTGGCTGGAAACACATCCTAATCTTAAAAACTCTTCCTACCTAGAAGTCCCTCACTGGGACTTGAGACTTTCTTGTGGCAAATTAATTCCCTGTCGGCCCTCTATCTTCCTTTATGATTAATTCTATTCTCTGTGCACATTACAGTAGCCATTTTCTCTCTTTGCTAACTCTAGAAGAACTCTTGATTGACAGTACAGCAGAGAAATGAAGGTGGTGAACCAGGCATCAGATGATTTTCAAACTCGTGTGTTTCTTTAAGGTGAACAATTCAGCTCACGATGCATTTTTTCAGTCTATTCAAACCTCCCTAGATGTGACTATGCTTCTTCCAGAGCTTACTTCTTCCTCCCCCACCAGCCCAGTCCAAGTCCTTGGAGTCCACTGGCTCCAGCAGATGGCTCCACGG
This sequence comes from Dolichotis patagonum, assembly GCA_004027295.1. Classification (NCBI taxonomy): domain Eukaryota; kingdom Metazoa; phylum Chordata; class Mammalia; order Rodentia; family Caviidae; genus Dolichotis; species Dolichotis patagonum. The sequence goes on along the minus strand of PVJX010007961.1, from coordinate 64,022 downwards.
CTGAGTCTGAGACCTGCTCCCTCCAACAAACCTTCTCCATCCATAAAAGAGGCCAATTCTCAGGGCTGAGGAGACTTACAAATGCTTCCTTCCCATGCTCCTTCCTCAGACATTCACAGCAGAAAATTACTCAGCCCTGAAAAGTGCAGGCCTCTGCCTTTCCCAACCGCTCCTAGGCCAAATGAGATTAAGAGTGGATATTTAACCTCTGGGGGCAAGGATCTCCTCACAGTGCGGTGCAAAATCATTCTATTCCCTGGATAAAGAGGTGACCCCATGACCGATGACCCATGATCCTGTGACTCTTCCAAGTCACCTTCCCTCTTCTTGCTGGAACCAATCACTTTGCTCAACTCGAACAACATAGGCAAAAAGAAATTCAACTTAGAAGGGAAGATATCCAGTGTATAGAGCAGAGACAATAGCTCATTCTCCCGGAAGTCCCACATCTGGGCGGCAAATGAACTTTCAGACTTGAGCCAGTTTATGTAAATGAGAAGAATTCACACAGGAATTCAGGTTTTCTAGTTTGCTCGAAAAACCTGAAGTTCTAGCTGTGTTAGGACCCCATCTTCTGGTTGCACAGGATACTGCAGACCTTCAGACGTTCCTACTGTTTCCCTACCAGTGACCAAAGTAAGTTACCATTCATCTTCAACCTTTGGCTTTTTTTTTTTTTTTTTTTGCTAGCATAGAAGAAATGTTCTCAAAATCAATATGGAGAAAATAAAAGATATCAGGGAGGCTGATAAGAAAAATAAGCAGAAGCATATTTCTATGGGGAAGAGAGAATCTACTACGCAGCATCCACTTGCTCTTTATCTGCCGGACCTCATGGACATTTAAGTTTGAAATCCTACTCTAGTGATATGGAAAGCCTGGGGGAAGAATATGTGGAATCTATCCAGAGCAGAAATCCGCTGTCCTAGCTTCATAATTCAGGCCCTCTGTCTGTGAAGGAAGCCAGCCAGACAAGATGGTCCCTTTTGGTTTGCCCAGAAAGTCTAATATCCTGTATTGCAATGAAACCACCAAGTCCCTGCAAAGGACAAGGCATTCTAAGTCAGGTCCTGCCTGGGTAGGAAAAGCCAATACTGACACCCAGTGGTCTGTTAACCTGCTCTCACTGGATGCCCTAAAATTGCTGAGGACCGTGAGGTGAGTTGAGGCACAGGCAAACCTGCTTTTGTGTCCTAAATATGCAAGAAACAAATGCTTACTAAAAGTCAGTGACATGTGAAACAAAATTAGCGTTCACTGGTTTGATTCTGAAATCTCTGAAGGAGATCTTCAGTATGAGTTTTGACTTGAATGTGTCTATTATATCAAGGCACATGTATTCAAACAACGTATTTCTCTTACAGTATGGAAGCACATATGCCTTTCCAGATGCAAGATTTCTTTCCCAGAGCATGCAATCCCAAACAACCTGCACTGTCCTGTAATGATTTCTTTGATTTATTCATTAGTCTTCTAATGCTAATTCAGAAGTGTCTGAGATGAAGAGAGGGACCCTGTTTGACTAGTTTTGTGAATCTGTTAGCCAAGCCTCGAACCTTTAAATTTGGGGTCCTTCCTCTTCAAGTCTAGGACTGGCACAAGAAACACATTTTGAGCACTTCCAAAGGGCTAAGAGTTACCAGTGTTTAAAATCAGTGAGATTTAAATTATAACTTCTGGTGACATTTACTCTGACTGTAGATTGAAGGAAACTGAAGGAGTAAAAACATAATTTAATAATTTTTATTACATAGCTAGATCCTCTGATTTTGACCCAAAAAAGGGCAATGGCTTGGTTTTCCAATCCTAACATGAACTGAGATCTCAATACCATCCTGCAAGTCAGACTTCAGACTAAAGGCACTGACGAAAAAGGAGGAGAATTTAATGACATCTCAAAAACATGTAGAGATCATGCCTTTTTGTTTCTGGAAAAGGTAACCCTGGTATCGTGATAACAAACATTTAGGTAAAGAAAAATTAAATAGTACCGTAGGCTCTTCTCTCTTTCATTAGCAATGAAATAAAGGGAAAGATTAAAAAATAAATCAGCCACAACCAAACAAGGAAAGTAAATGCCATAATATCCAGAAGATAATCACCAAGGAAGCATTTTAGCTCCGTTTCAATCCTTTAGGGCATCTTGAGACCCCTGGAATCATTCCATCATGTTCCCAAATCCACCAACAAAGACAAGGGGAATGTATACTTTTCATCTCTTGTGACCTTAGGGAAGCATAAAGGATGCCCTGGGAGTGGAGAAATGAAAATGGAAGTGAACAGCCAAGTTGCTGTGCTCATCTAGAGAAGCACAGGCTGCTGAGCAACTTGCTCAACTGCAGAAACTTCTAGAAATATAATGATCCTATGCTTTATTAAGTACAGCAATTCTAGGCACCAGGTAGAAAACAAAACCTAAGAAAGAGAATGAGAAAAGCATGTCTCCAGTACAGACTGATGGCTCCCAATCCCAGTTGAATCCTCTCTCCTTCCATCCCACCCACAGCTCTCTAGGTGAGGTGGAACTTCTCCTGAGGCCTGCAGGGGCAGCTGAGAGCAGAGAAGTCTCCAATGATAGCAGAAAGGGAGCAGAGAATGTTTAATCAGCCTGTCATGGGAAGAGTGGGATATAGGGCAGCTGTGTTTCAGGACTGCAAAAAGAAGTATTACCTAGAAAAGGGGCAAGAAAATGGGTCACAGAAAAATAAATTTAAAGTCTTGATCTCACAGAAAACAATGCATTAGAGTTGGGAGTTTACCTTGGTAGCTGAGTATTTATGTAGCCTGTGTGTGCCCCTGGACCTGTTCTACCCACAGTAACTGGAAAAAAAATAACCCAAGCACTCAGTCCAATAAATAAGTTAGCAAAAATAATGTCTCTTATTTAGCATCGGTGCATGTGTGCAGTACATGATGATTACATTCATCACAGAGAGTTAGTACACTTACATAGCACATCTCATTTCCTCCTCTCCTCTCCTCACTCTCTCCCTCCCTCCATGTTTACAGCCCCTTCTCATTTGCAAAGGACCTATCACCTGGAGTCTTCCTTCCTATGTTTTCATTCACTCTTTAATTTTTTATGCTTTGGATTTCATATAATATTTAACCTTGTGCATCTTATTTATCACTTAAAATTATGGCCTCAGGGTGCATCTATTTTCCCAAAGGAACACATTTATCCTTCTTTATGGCAGAGTAGTATTCCATTGCATATAAATGTCACACATTCTTTCTCCATTCGCCTGTAAATGGACACATAGGCCACTTCCCATATTGAATTATCATGAATTGTGCTGCTATAAACATGGGTCTGTGTGGATCACTGTCATATGATGTCTTTTCATCTTTTGAGAAGACAACTGAAAGGGGAGAAACTAGGTAAATGGAGATTCTAGTTTTAGTTTTTGGAGGGCTCTCCACACTGATTTCCACAGGGATGGTACTAGCTTGCATTCTCATCAACAATGTACAAGGTTTCTTTTTGCCCCACAACATCACCAGCACTAGATTCACTTGATTTCTTCATGACAGCCATTCTTTCTGGAGGAAGATGGCATCTCTGTAGTGCTTTACCTTGCATTTAAAGGCCAGAGACGTTGACCATTTTTTCAGCACTTATTGTTCATACATATTTCTTCTTCTGAGAAGTGTTTATTCATTTTAGTGCAGCATTTTATAATTGGGTCTTGATTGGGGAAGAGTCTTGTTCTTTGGAGTTCTTCAGATAACCTAGATGATGGTCCTCTGCTAGAGGAGTAGACCCAAAGATTTTTTTCCCCATTCTGTAGATTGTCTCTTTAATCTATTTGTTGTTTCCTTGGCTAGGTAGAAACTTTTAAATTTGAAATGATACTATTTGTTGATTCGTAACGTTATCTGTTGTTCACTTAGGGCTCTGTTTAGAAAGTCTTCAAGAGTTTTATCTATTTTATCCACCACAGATTCAGTGTTTCTCTTTTAATATTTAGGTCTTTGATCCATTTATAATTATTTTGGTACATAGTGATGGATAAAGGTCCACATTCAATCTTTCTCTTGGGTATAGTTTGCCCAGTAACACATGTGGAAGAATCTTTCTTTTGTCTAGTATATGTTTTTGGCCCCTTTGTCAAAGATCAGATGGCTGACTGTACCTGGGGTTGTTTCTTTATCCTCTATTCTGCTACACCAATCCACCTATCTGTACCTTGCTGTTTTATCACTAATAACTTTGTAATACTTAAAATCCAGGATTAAGAGGCCTCCTGCTTTGTTCTTATTACTCAAATTTGTTTTAGCTATCCTGCATCTCTTATGGTTCCATACGAAGTTTGGGTTAGTTGTTTTCTAATTCTATGAGGAATACTGTTGGTATTTTGATTGGAATTGCATTAAATCTATATGAGTTTGGGTCATATGGCCATTTTGACTATAATGGTTCTGCCTATTTAGTCTCAGGGCAAGTCTTTGTATTTTCTGATGTGCTCTTTGACTTCGTTTCTCAGAGTACTGTAGTTTTCATTTAAGAGGTCTTTCACCTTTTTTGTTAGGTTAATTTCTAAGTATTTGATTTTTCCTGAAGCTATGGAATGATACTGTTCTTCTAATTTCACTTTCCATGTGTTCATCATTTCTGTAGATCAGTGGTGGTGGACCTATGGCACATGTGTTACTGTGTTTTTCTTTTAGAACAAAGGATGCTAATGTATGTGTTGTTTTTCTTCTAAGCTGAAGCCTCAGTATTCAGGTCTAATTGCAAGGTTGTTGGTTTGTGAGAAATGAGTGGGTTTTAGGTTGTGGTTTGGGTGCTCAGTCTGTAAAGAGTCTTGCCATCACTAGGGTAAAGAAAGGCTATTGATTTTGTGTTGCTACATTTCTGAATGTGTTTATTAGTTCTGGGAATCTTTTGGTCTTTTTTGTAAAGGATCATGTCATCTTTGAATACTGACAGTTTGATGTCTTCCTTTGCCATACATATCCCTTTTATTTTTTCTCTTGGCTGGTTGTTCCAGTAATGTTTTGAGTACTGTATTATATTGCACAAGAGTAGTAACAGAGAACATCCTTAACTTGTTCTCAGTCTTAAACATGAAGCTTTCAGATTTTTCACATTTAAAATAAAGTTGACAGGTTTGTCACAGATGACATTTATCAGATTAAATTCTTCTATAATTTCTTTGGAGCTTTCTTTAAAAAAACATGAATGGATGTTGAATTTCATCAAAGACATTATTTGCATCTATTAAAATGATCATGCAATTTTTGCCCTTGCTTCTGTTTGTGTGATGTATTGCACCTATTTGCATATGTTGTCCCAGATTTGCATCCTTGGGCTGAAGCTTACTTCATGGCAATATACAATCCTTTGTGATGATTTGTTGTATTCTGTTTGGCAGTATCTTATTGAGGATTTTTGCATCTGCATTGATTAAAGACATTGGCCTATAGGTTTGCTTTTAAGTTGGGTCATTGTGTGGTTTTGGAATCAAGGTAATGCTAGCTTCTAAGAATGAGTTTGGAAGTATGCCTTCCTTTTCAATTTCATTAAAGAATTTGAGGCTTATTGGCATTAAATCTTTCCTGCAATTTTTACAGAACTCAGCAGTGAATCCGTTGATTCCTGAGCTTTTCTTCATCAGCAGGTTTTTTTATTAGTGTCTCAATCGCACTGCCTGTTATTCAGTTGTTCATGATTTTTATACCTTCTTGATTCAGTTTTGGTAATTCATTTGCCCCTAGAAATCTGTTCCTTTCTTCCAGATTCCCTAATTTGCCATAGTACAAGTTTTCAAAGCAATTACCTTACCAATAATCATCCTGATTCCATGGTGTCCATTGTGATTTCACCTTTTCATTTCTAATGGTGTTATAATAGGTCTTTTCTATCCTCCTTTGGTAAGTTTGGCTAAGGGTCTGTCTATTTTGTTTATTGTTTGGAAGAAAGAGCTTTTTGATTAATTATTGGTATTGTTTTTTAGTCCCATTTCCATTAACTTCTATTCTAATCATTACGATCTTATTTCTTGCTATGTTTGAATTTTGGTGGTTCTTGTCTTGTGGTGCATCATTATGTATTTATTTTGGCTCACTTCATTTTAATGTTGAGAATCACTGCTATAAACTTCACTATCAGGAATGATTTCATTGTGTCCCATAGGTTTTGGGAAGGCGTTTGGCATTGCTGCTTGATTCTAAGAACTAATTCTTTCCTTGATTTTTTCTGTGACCCATTAATTATTTAAGAGTACAAATGAGAAAGAATTAATAAATAATAAAATGAAATCAATAAAACATAACAAAGCAAGAAAAAATAATAAAACAAGAACTAAAAACCCAAAACAAGCAAGGAAACAAAAACCAAAAACCATGCAGCTAGCATAGCACAAGGCTGAAGCATCTCCCCAGCAGACTCTGGCTTCAGGCTTCCAAGCCCCCACCCACTGCATGGTTTGCTTCATTGCATGCACAGCAGTAGGGAGGCCAGACTATGTGGAGGCTCCTGGGCCTACAGCCATGCTTTGGGGGTGGCTAATTGCAGGGACCTGCCTCTGTTCAGAGACCAGTTAATTTGGGGTATGGAGGTTGTGGTCTCCTTTGTCCAATACCCCATTCGCCATCGACTTCCTACTCCTGCTGCCCTGACTGAAAGGTGAATCCCATAGTCATTTTCATGTTTCCCCTCCAACCCCAGGTATTTCTGCCTTGTACACTGCTGGAAGTCCTCTGGCCCAGGTGCCTCTGTCCCCTCTGCACAGTTCTTTTTCAGTCACTGTCCAAAGACCTTCACTCTAAACTGGGAAACTTGGTATAGCTCCCAGGTTCTGCAGAGGGTTTCTTTTGCCAGGGTGGTTTGGTGGGTGGTGGGTGGTGGGTGGTGGGTGGTGGG
>PVJX010007961.1:0-57054 GCA_004027295.1 Dolichotis patagonum | reverse complement strand
GCAGGATGCTGCAGAGACATGGAACTCCCCAGGTTGGGGGAAGATGATGGAACAGGGTGAGGTGCCGCTAGCACTCGCCTTCCCTACAGTGTCTCACTGGCTGAAGTCCATGGGGGGCACCAACTACAGTCACCTCCCGCACTGGGTTTCATCCTCCAGGTAGGAGGAAGAGTACACGGGACCTCCCCTAGGAGTCTAGCCTCTGTGGCACCCTATCCCTGAGGATATCAGAACCAGTACTAAATGGTGTGTTTCCTAGGTAAAGATGTAATGCTGGCACCAAGGACCAGCAGCAGCCCTGATTCCCTTTCACAACCACCCTGGCATTTGACTGGATTAATTCTCCATTAATTCTCTGGTTGATTCTCTATCTGGATATGGTGTTTGCCTCCCCCATTTCAGAATACCTGCATTATCCAGTGGTTCTCCTCCCAATTTCCTTCACACACCTCTGCTTCTAAGTGGACACTAGGAATCAGGTTATAAACAACGGAAGTCTAGCTGATTAACAACGGAAGTACAGTGGGGCATGATAGACCAATGGGAACAAATTAAGAATGAGATTAAAATAATACCACTTTCTAAATAATGAATAGATTAGAAATAGCAAGGAAAGGAAGAGATAGAATTGAAAACTACATTCTAGACATAGAAGACAGAAATAATCACCACGGATATATAATGCCAGCGTAGCACAGATAACAAACAGATAGGAAAGAATAAATTGTGACTGTATTCTAAAGAGGAAAAAAAACTCCCCAAAGTAGTGTTGTGGATTGAACTGTATCCCTCAACAAGATAAGTTAAGTGCCTAGTAAAGGAATCGTATTTGAGAATAGGGTCTTTGCAGATGTAACAAAGAAAAATGATGGCAACACTCTGGGGGTGGAACTAATCCAGCATGGCTGTTATTCTGATAAAAGGAAACAGAGACTCAAAAAGAGCTCACCATGTGAAGACAAGGAGTCACACAAAGAGGAGATGATCAGGAGAAGACAGAGGCCAAGTAGCCGGAGGCATCTACACATCAAGGACACCAAGGGCACCAAGGAGTGCCAGCTCCCACCGGAAGTAGGCGTCTTGGAGCGGACTGTCCCTCCATGCCTTCGGGAGCAGTTAGTGCTGCTCCTGCCCTGGCTGGAGTTAGTAGCACCAAAACTTCAAATCATACATTTCTGTTGTTTTATATGAATCTGTTTGTGGTATGTCACTGTGGCATCCCTGAAAAACTAATACTGGATACTACAAATGAAAGGAATGAAATGAGAAATCCATACATTAACTGGCTACATCATGCTCCGGTAAAATCTGCAAGACCTGATTGACTGTAATGTTAACAAGTGACCTTCAAGAATAAAAATGTTGCCTAGGAGGTAGGAAAGGAGCTCATGGACACTTGCAGTCCAGGATCCCTTTTTTAAAGAGAAAGAAAAGAGAAAAAACAAAAATTATTTTTGGTAAATTGATAAATCCAACCAATGGAGACAGAAATCAAAGTAAAGCCCCTCACTATGAAGAAGCTAAGAGAAGCAATGTGGGACAAGCACTGAATCGATTTAAACACAGCAGTAATGAGGATCTGAAGACAAAATATAAATATTATGAATCTTGATGATTTATAAAAATGAAAATCATATTTTAAAAGATGTACAGGAGCCAATAAATGCTAGATAAAATGTAAATATGAGATTTATACCCTATTGTCTCCCTAGTGTAAGAAACTGAAAGAGCAAATACTATCCAAAATCTATAATAAATATTGTGTAAGGGTAAGAAACTGCTCAAAGAGGCAAAGTAACTGGGATAGAGGAAAAGAGGAAAGAAGGAAGGGAAAAGGAAAAAGACATAAATGTGTGTGCGTGTGTGTGTGTGTGTGTGTGTGTACATACATAAGATAGCTAAGATGATTATACTACTAATTGTATTAGTTCTTGGAAAGGAACAGCTAATACTCATATGATTAAATCAACTTTACAATATGCAACATAACAACCATTGTTAAATTCTCATCATCTTGTTCTGAAAACTTATACTGTTATTGTTTGGGGTTTATTGTTGGTGGTGGCTTGTTTGTGTATTTTGCTTTTTGTCTTTCTTTTCAATGTCTTTTTTTCTCTTAAATAAAAATTTTAAAAAATACGTGATTTAAAAACTAATGAATCCAATAGAGCTACATGGAGACAGCGTTGTAGACAATGGGAATCCAAAATAAGTAAAACACAGTCCCTACCTTCCAAAGGCTCATAATCTCTTGAAAAAGTAACTATTCTATTTTAATATTTTATTAGATGGCTTCTATTAATGTTATCATTGCCATGCACATCCTAGAATGAAAGAGGCATCAACTGAGGCAATGACAAGTGTCTCATGAAGTCTTCACAGGCAGTTATTTTCATGCTATGTTTTATAGGGAAGAAGCATTTATCTAAAGTTTGTGAAATTCAACTTTACTTCTATTTCTTTTTGTCTGTTGAATTCAAGTAAAATCAAATTTAAGTTTCTCTGTGAAAGAAAACAACCAAAAACAAGGGAAGAAGGAAAGAACAAAACACAGGATCCAATTTCAACTCCGCAGTTACAAGCTGTGTGACCTTAGACGGCCTAACTTTCTGCATTTCAGACCAGTTGTTCCCATATCAGTTCCCCTTTTCTTCTAATTTGAGAGTCCCTACATTATAGCTGGGCACGTGGCTGCCCAGAGAATGACCACATTTCCTAGGCCCCCTGGCAGCTGGTATGACTGTGTGACTATGCCACAACCCAATGGGTTGTAAGCGGATTGTGTGCAGTTTCCGGGAAGTACCAGGGAACAGGCTGTGTCTTGCTACCCCATCACCAGCAATGTCGCCATGCCTGTAGCTCCTTCTCCTCTGAACAGCCATCTACACAGCCGGACAGAAAGCTAAATGCAGGAACAGCTGGGCTTCAGATCCATACGCAGCTGTCACGCCGACTCCACTCTGCCTAAGTCTGGGTTTTACGAGGAGACAGAAACAAATGCCTGTCTGATTTCACACTGTGCTAGCATTTCAGCTATAGCTAAATCTAATCTTCATGGATACAAGTGACTTTCCTTTTCTTAAAGCAGCAAAAGCCCTTCATCCATATTAAAGCAGTCACAAGGTAACTGTGGTTGAAGCCAAGGTAAGGGATGAAGTCACACTGTATCAGTGAGAAGGTTCTGCTCAGGAAGTAGAAACCACTTAGTAGCAAAGCACAAGCTTAAACCCAATGAGACCTTGGATTGCTCTAACATCAGCGCACTCTTCCTAGTAGCTCACGTTTATCCCTGTGCATCCATTTCCCTGTTGACCTCATAGACCTTCTTCATCAGAATCTTTCTCACCTCAAGAAAAGTAAAAACAGTTTGATCCCTTAGCAAGTGTGAACTGCCAAGATGTTTTTATTGTAAGAATGAAAAGGTCAACGAGCCAATGGATACTTGGTTTATAAGCTGACATGCAATTTATGACCAAGGAAGAAGAGAGGAATGAAAGAGAGAAATCAGAGCTCATACTCAATTCAGAGGCTTCCCTGAGCTTCCACTTCCCTGGCTGTCTTTTCAGCCATGGGTCTCCTGTCTTGTCTCTCCCTGGCACTAAGGAGATGATGGATACTCAAAGGCATCCATTCAACAAGTATCAGCTAAGATCTACATGGGAGCTGCTCTGCTTGATACTGGGAATCCTGTATGTGTAAGACACAGTCCTTGCCTTCCAAAGGTTTATAACGTCTTGAAAAATAATTATCAAATTTGCATACATTATCAGCATCATCACAGCTGCTTACACTGTCACATGACATAGGTATTGATCAAGGTGATTTTCAAAGACATGCATTCTAGATAAGAACTCTAGAGAAAAAGAATGTTATCCCCATTTTACAAATAGCAATAAGATTACCCAAAATTACACAGCAGGTCGTATAATGCTCCATCCAAGATTCACAACAGTCTATTGTAAACTGATGAAGTTTTAGTAAAAGAAATACTTTATAAAAAGATATGAGACACAAAATGACCGAAAGTCTCACAGGTACTAAAACTCCAATATGAGCCGAGGCCAACTGAACTCCAACCTAAACACTGTGGTCATCTTTTCAGGGTGACAAGGGCTAGCATGTGTGTAAAGAGGAGCAGACTAGAAGCACAGAGAAGATGGAGGAGGAGGAAGGAGGGATGAACGTGCTTAATTGAAGGGACATCCTTGCTAAACCCCACCCACAAGCAGGAAACGTTTTCTTAGTGGAGAGACCTAAGGGAGAAACGCTTTCTGTGTGGAGAGACCTAAGGGCATTAACCCCCTGGTGGGGGTTAGAATAGGGGTGGTGGAGGGAAGAAAGATGAGGCTAGAAATGACATCTCGGTTTACTGCCTTCTTCATTTCCAGAGATGAGGGGAATCCTCATAGCCATGCTTGTTGTTTCTCTGTTCCAGTCACTGTCTTTGCAATTCATGTCTTAAGATCACCTGTATTTTGTCCTTCTCTTTTGCTTCTACTCTCAACTCCTCACCACACCTTGTGAAATTATTTGATATCTGTGATTCTCCTTATTCCCACTGCTGCATTTTAGACAACCTCATAACCCCCTTCAAGTCTGGATAAGAGCAACATCTACCAGCCAGCAACTTTCGGCCCACCTTCCCAAAACCCATGTGTCACACAAAACCATGGCCACAGCACAGAAACCAGCATATCATTACCACACACAGAGCCCAATACAAACAGCACAACACATGTGGATAGACATTTGGCCTTATTAGCACTCAAAAGAAAGGCAAAAAATAACACAGCTTTAATTCTTCCAACTTGGAAAGTTAAAAAGATCACCCAGATAAGCACCCATGGCTCTAGTGAGTGGCAGGCGACCCAGGGAGAAAACCAGCCAGCCAGTGCCTACCAAGATCTGTTCCATGTTGGAACTTAGGGTGCTGGGCAACCAAGCAACCTGCTCACCTCCCTGGGAGGCAGCCATGAGCCTACTGGTGCATGGGCTAAGAATCAAATATCCCTCCCTTCCCACCCCTCCATTAGCAAATGGGAGCCAGAGGTCTGAGCATCTCTTGGGAGGTTGACCATATGCAATATAGCAAAGGGGGGGGGGTTCCTTCTACCATCTCTTTGAAGGCAAATATTGTTATCACTGTTTTGCTTTGTTCTGATTAATTGTTTTGCTCTATTCAATAGTCTGTTTTGATAGGTTTTATAGTGCTCTATTTTTGGTTTGATTTTGCTATACCTAATTGAAAAGACTATTGTGAAGATAAGGAGATATACTGTGGCACCTATTACTGTTATCCCGGTAACCCGCTGTGAAGTTCTATGCCAGTTTCACTACACTGTCTCAGTTGGCTTTATTCTATCTTGTTCTGTTGTATTTTACTATCTTCAACATAAAAAAAGATTCAAAAAATAAAAAGATCACCCATATTGTTAAAAAATATGTGAGGGAAGGGACACACCCGGGTTGCCTTGGGAGTATAGATTGATAAAATTATTACGGAAACGCATTTGACAATGAGTATCAAGATCCTTTAAAAAAGTTTATTCCTTTCCCAGGATTTCTACTTCTAAGGGTTTCTCCTAAAGAAATAATCAGACCTGTGTTCCAACACACTCATGTAAGGATTGTTTTCATAACCAAGTTAAAAACTGAAAACTAGGTATCGAAGTTTAATGATTTTTTAAAAACATGCAAGTGACATACAGGTATAGCAATACTATTGAGAAAATGAAAATGATAATATAAAGATACATTTGCTGACATGGACAAATACCAATACATATATAAATATATACATGTGTTTATATAAACACACTTATACAGCATGAGAAAGCCTCTAGACTATAAGAAAACATTAGAGAATGTTTCCTTTTTTGCAAAGATCATTGTATCAGTAATTTGAGTAAATTCCATTGCCAAATCTTGCCATATGTCATAACTAAGAAAAATATATCTTATAATAGAACTATTAAATTAAAAAACAAAAAAAGCTAAAGTGAAAGAAACATAGTTCTGAGACTGGGGGAAAATCTTCCTTGGGTTCAAAGGAGACCCAGAGGGGTACCACCAAGAAACCTTCATATATACAGTTGGCCTGTTTTGGCCTGGTTTCTCATTGCGTAGAATCCTTCATCTCTTTCCACCCCTCACTCTTCAGCATCCACGAGCATCTCTCAGTCATACTCTTTCTTCCACTATTTTTTCCTCTCAGTCTCTTGGAAGCCAGCCAGTGTCATCAGTGATTCACCAAAAAGTGAGAGAAAAGACAAGAAGAGGGATGATAGGGGAATTCCCCAGAGGATATATAAAAATTAGGTTTAAATCCACTGAATGAAGATTCATAAAGATCCTCATTTTCCTGGTCATGTTGATATAGGGGAATGAAACTCCCAACCTACTATATGTCCAGAACGAGTTCATGTTCTCTAAAATCGAAGAATGAATTTTAGGAACAATGGAGCTTAAGAGCAGAAATATATATTGAGAGAAAGAAAGCTTCTGTCTGAGAGAGAGACAGAAAGTTGTGAGTTGCCAAAGATTCTGTATTTTTTTCAGGATTTTTGTAGAGTAAAAGCTTGAGGTGAGGCGGTCTAAAGTTGGGGAAAACTGGGAACTTGCTATGTTTAGCCAATAAGATTAAATCAGGTAAAAGCGATTAAATTGGGAGCAAATGGGGAAGTGAGTCCCGTAGAAAAGTGGGTATTCTTAGAGCGCAGTGACTCTTCCCCGGGGGTTAGAATGGTGACCCCTGATTTCTCAAGGTGATCCAAATTTAATCCCTATGGAGTACACTTAAGGGTGTGGTTGCATTTTTTTTGCCTTCTGTCCCAAGATCAGGCCCACAGCAAGAGGTGTGTGTCTCCTCCAAGGTCATCAGACATCTGGTCCTCTGTGTGGGCTTCTTAGAGGGCCCAGCCCTGTGTGACTGCCTATATTTCTAACTAGCTCAGCACCATGTAACAACGTGAGACTGGCTCAAGCTTCAGAGAGAGACAGAAAGCAGATTAGGTGGGGAAATACCAAGGGCGGGGCAAAGGGAGGAAGGGGTACAGTTTAATGACTACAGCATTTCTGAGCAAGTATTCGATGATGAAAAGCGTTGGAAAGAAACGGTAATGATATTGCACAACATTATGCTTCTTGCTAGTAAATTTTAAAAGGTTTAGATCAGCAAGTTATGTGATTTGTATGTATTTTGGCCACAATTAACAAAAAGGAAGGAAAAACAAAAGGGTTTGTTATTTTTGTCCCTTCACCCCTTCTTCCTGTTCAGAGTACAAACCATGAAGTAATAGGCATGAGGATGAAAATCAAAAATTAAAGAAGAAAACATGAAGATTTAGTTTAAGGTCCTTAAACAAGCATTAAAAACCTTACAGTCAACTGAGTTTTTCTAGGTTTCTCATTATGAAGAAAAAAAAAAAGTTCTTGTTCAAGGTTCTTGGTAACCTTCTAGTTTCTCACCGCTAAATTCACTTCTGAGAGATACACTTCCTCTGCTTCACAAAATCAAATATTAGCCTGGCATTTCAGGCCTTCCCAGTCTCTCTTTGCAGATTGAATTCCCCATTTTCTCATCAACTCCTGACACCACATGTGCCTTTGTCTAAACAGGACACTGTCCTTCCTGCATCTTGCCTTTCCTCCCAGTCATGTCTGCGTGTCATGTCCTCCCCTACTACCTCCATTTAGCTGCCCTTTGGCTCCATCTCACAAAGAAAGACTCCAAATTCTCCCAGTGAGAGGTTTAAGACTCTCTGATGCTTGAAAACTCTGTTTGCATCCATATTGCCAGCATCCAACCCACTGGCAGGTCTCTTCAGCTCTGCCTTCCTCCTCCAGCCCTGCTTAGCCCCGTCCAGCAAAGGTCAAGGACCAGTTGCAGGCCTCTGCAGGCTCATCCAGAGATCCAGCACAGCTCCACCTGGCCTCCTTAGTCTATTCTTACCTCCCTCCCTTCAGTCAGTTTCTAACACAGATGCCAGAATAATCTTTTTAAAAATACTGTCAGATCATGTCACTTCCTGGCTCAAACCTTCCAGATGGCTTCCCAACACACTTAGAATAAAATTCAAATTATTTTCCCTGGACTATCAGCCCATCTGTGATGTGGTCCCTTGTCTGCCTCTCCAAACTCAATTTTTATCCCTTCCACCACTTGTTCCCTGAAATCCGGTCATCTTAGCGTTCTTTCCCTTGAATATGCCAACCTAATTCCAGCCTTGAGACATTTGCACTTGAGGTTCCCTCTGCCTTGAACGATCGCCTCTGAAATCTATTCATAGCTGGTCCCCTTGCTACTTAGAACAGCTTGCTCAAATGTCACTCGCTCAGACAGGCCTCCCCCAACCACATTATCTGACAGAGATACCCAAACACACTCCTCTTTATTGTGCTTTGCTTTCCTTCATAGCATCGATCCCTCCCTGAGCTTATCTGTATTTTAACTTCTGTTTATCACAGGACTTCATCTGCACTAAAACACCTGTTCCTTTAGGGTATAGGTTGTGTTTGGTCTCCACTGTATTCCCAGGAGCTGCCACACTACCTGCCTCATTGTTGGCACAATGTATTTAATTTGTTTTGTGTGTTTATAATTTCTGTGCCTGCTTCACGGTTAGCCCTAAGTGCACATTTGCAACATGACGTCACACTGAGTCTTTTCTCCAACTCTGCTTTGTCCTCCATGCGTGCCATCAACCTTTGTCCCTGTTATAAAGTTCCAAACATGGACATACAATAATTGATCATTTCTTTTGCAAGTTTCATTTTAAGTTTTTCAGGAATCCCTTGCTTAATCTATGATTTTTGCCAGCAAAATTGTCCTTTTACCAATAGTTAGTTATTATTCTACACAAAAGTAATAATGTATCTTCTTTCCATTTAAACAAGATTGGCTTTAAATTTTAAATAAACAGAAACAACAGTATTTAACAGGGTTGAATGTAGCAATCACAGGTTTGTATTTATCAATATTAACTAATCTGCAATTTCTGCTTCAAATCATTCCTCTAGAAAGCACCTCAGGTCTAAATTTCTACATTTCCTGAGAGTACTACTCTCCTGCCATGTTACGCTTCATCTTTATCAAAATACACGTTGAGGCTGGAGAGCTGGTGCCTGGTAGGCGCCAGATGGATCATGAGGACAGAGTCCTCAAGCCGGGGCTATTGTAGTTCCTGAGAGCTCGGTCAGTCATCAGAGAGTGGCCGTCACAAAGCACCCAGCCTACCTTTCCCCTCCTCCCTTCCACATGTGCCTGCTTATCCTTCTGCTCTCTTGTCTAAGACCCATGTCGGTTTTCCATCACTGCAACAAAATACTTGAGACAAGCAACTTAACGAGGAAAGGTTTGTTTGGGCTCAGTCTCGAGGTTTCAGCTCATGGCCAGCAGACTCCATTGCTTTGTGCCCCTGAGGAAGCAGGAACCTCAGGGCAGAAAGAAAGCTGCTCACCTTCTAGCTTCCAGGGAGCAGAGAAAGGGGTGGGCAAGGGTGGGCAAGGGACTAGGAGGTGCAGGTCCAGAAGAAAATAGCCTGCTCCAGGGCATGCCCCAGTGACAGACCTACTTCCACCACTAGGCCCCACCTCCTGCCACTTCCTCTGCCTCCCAATAGGCCAGTGGATTAATCCATGGCCAAGATGGGCATTCTCAAGATCCAATCATCTCTGAAAACTACTGCACTGAGGCCCAAGACTTTTGGGGACATTTCTTACCCAAACTGTTAACAGGTGGATTGTCAAAAACTGAGCAGATACAGCTCGGGATTTTCCAGCCTCCAGAAGAACGAACCAAAATAAACCTCTCTTCTTTGTAAATTTTTCAGTCTCAGGTGTTCTGTTATAGCAACGGGTAAGATACTAAGATACCTCCTAGTATTATCCTCTTTCCAGGTTGTAAATCAGGGTTGGCATCCATGATGAAATTTCCGGTGACTAAAATTTTCATCAGCACAACCATTTTAGAGTTTCCTTAATGTTTCCCTTAGGTGAAAGAAGAAAGCCCCAGAAGCCTAGACACTCTATGATTGCAAATACATGACATTCGAGAAAAGACAAAAGCACCAAGTCAATGAAAAGACATAGCAGATAAATGTACATAATGCCATTAAATTTGATACTTAAACATACTTAAGTGATGTATATATTTTAAACATAGTTTCTAAAAATGGGGGTAAAAGAGTGACTGACTATCAGAGAGGTCCAGGTGAAGAGATAAGAAGGGAAGGTGTATAAATCACAGGAAATTTTTAGGGTAGAGAAATTATTCTATAAAGTAGTGTAAACATGGACACATCGTACATGCATCAAAACCCACAGAACTGTCAAACAGAAAGCGAACTCTAATATATACGGTGGGCTTTAGTAAGAATGTGTCAGTGTTGTTCCACCAGCTGCATCAAATGTGCCTTACTAATGTAACATGTTACTAACAAAGGGCTCTAAAGGGAAGTGGAGAAATAAAACTGTTAGGTAATAAAACAGTTAGGGACATTGTACTTCCTGCTTAATTTTCTGTAACCTAAAACTGTTGAGAATGAAGGAAGAGAGGGAGGGAGAGCAGAAAAGAGGAAGGAGGAAGAAGGAAAGAGATAGAAGGGGAAGAAAAGGAGGAGCAAAAAAACACAGCTCCAATGTCAACTCAAACATATTTTTATAAGTCATTAATTAAATTTATACATTTAGGGTGGCACTGTCTTAGTTACACAGAGACATAGTGCTTCTCAGTTCACGGGTGAGTCCTCTACTTAATAAGTATTCTTACATACAAAGCAATTGGGGATGATATTTATGAAGTACCTACACTATGGTAGGTATGTACATACTTCTTCTTCTTCTTCTTTTGTCACCCTTTTCCAACAGGGATTCACTGTGCAGCTCAGGCTGGCCTTGAACCCACTTTGTAGACCAGGTTAGCCTAGAACAAGTAGCAGTCCTCTTGCCTCAGCCTCTTGAGTGCTGGGATTATAAGCATGTGCCATCATACCCAGCAGTATATAATTCTAAATACAAGAAGCACAATGTTTATTCTAAATCATCCTTGGAGATGGAAAAGATAAGATTTCCATGGGGTTTTCCCAGCAGTTTTCTTTGGGGTACATAGACCACTTTGTTCCCATTCTCCCTAACAATCTGAGAGGAAAGGATTCTTCTCTCTCTCATCTTCCTCATTTTTATGGATTCCTTGGCTCTTCTCTAGAGAAAGAACATAATTTCTCAGAGCAAAGGGCCACATTGTTATTCATCAGGTAAACCATCTGTAACCGCACAGCAACACCCTGCTAATGTAAATTTCATACACAGCTTCCAAAAGGTTAAACAACACCGCTTAGCTCTGCTGTGCCTGGAAAGCAAATGACAGAGGGACTGTCAGCCTTGCACCAGGCTGTCCTCCTGCAGAAAGTTCTCTCAATAACAAAGCCTTGTTTTGCACTTGGGAGAAATGTTCAACCTCCTGTAACAGCCAGTGTTTCCCAGAAACTAATAACTCAGTGCAGGCAAACAAGTCCCATCCAACCTTCTTAACTAAGTCACACAAGTTCACAGCTATAGGACAGGAGAGAAGTACAGATGAGAACATTTTCGGGTTTGCTCCACGGAAACATGCTTTTAAACAACTCTCTCGAACATGTTTGCTGAGCATCGTTATTCTCTGTCACTGACCCTTCCGTGCGCTGCCTCTATTCTCACCCACTCCATCAGTAGCGTTTGCTGAGTGCCTACAGTGTAGCAAGTGCTGTTCCCTTCCAGTTGCTAGGGGCACAATTCTGAGGAATTTGGTAACTCCTTTGCCTCCCTAGAGGTTCGTATTCTGGATGAGGCAGACCATAAGGTAATTGCAGATTGTGCAGAACAATGCGCCTGGGAGATGGCATGGCTGAGGGTGATGGCGATGGCTCACTGGATGGACAGATTTTAGACAAGTTGGTCAAGAAAATCCTCTGTCAAAAGGGAACCTTTGAAACGAGACTGGGATGAAGAGGAGCAAATCATCCAGAAAATGCTTCCTCCGCAGGCAGGAAGAAGCTTGCAGGTTTGGAAGGTGACTGGAGTGGACAGAAACAGGAAGGGTGGGAACAAGTGGAGGCAGGGGGCGGGTCATGGGGGAAGTTTGTAACCCATAATAAGGATTCTATTTGTTTTTTCTGGTGCTGGGGATTGAAAGCAGGGCCTGTGCACTGAGCTGCATCCCCAGCTCCCCACCTTTTATTTTGAAACAGGGTCTCTGTAAGTCACTAAGTTGCCAAAGCTGGACTTGAACTTGCAATGCTCTTGTCTCAGCCTCCCAGAGTGCTGGGATTACAGGCTTGTACCAGCCTGCCCAGTTGGATTGTGGGCCTTATATTATGGCTAACAAGGAAGTATAAAAATTCTATTTAGTAAAGTTATCTGCTCTATGCTTTGAGATGAACAGTATTATGATATGCAGAAAGGAATGTAGAAGGATAAGATTGGAGAACAGGAGACATGTTGGGGGAGTGGACTAGATGGGAGGGGCTGGCTGGAGGAAGGCTGTGGTGTTGAACAGTCAGTCCATGTGTACCCGACCAGGGGAGACCTAACCCATTTTTCTCAGCCTCTGATGCAAGCTGGCAAGAGGCTGACTCAGACTGGAAAGGAGTCTTTTGATTACCCACCACAAAGGAACACATCTTACCCTCCACATAGAGGTGACAGATCTCGGGGGGCAGGGCTCTTAGACTCTGACAGTCACAGTACACCGCAGAGAAGAACCATGATAGAGAAAATACTGCAGAAAGTGACCCCAGAATAAGACTTGCAGATGAATCTGGTTAGAGTAAATAGAAAAAAATGTTAACACTCTGCTTTTGGGCTTGGGCATCAAGTAGGTGATCATTTTCCTGAGATGGATGGGAATACTGCAGGGAATAGATGTATAAGACTAGAAAACCAAAAGTTTTATTTCAAACATGTTAATTTGCAGTATCTCTTCAAATACACAAACTATGGATAATCACATAGGGTAAGGTTGGTAAAGAAGAGAGAAGATTCAAGCCTATTGGAGAACATCTGGAGGCCAGGCAGGGGAAGGAGCCAGCAGACTTCCTGATGAGTAGATAACATGTACACATACACTGACATAAGACGAAAAGAGCATTTGTTTCAGAAATAGTGGCTTGGAAGCTGGAAGCTGGGTTGTTCACTCAGGATAGATTTTTATAGCTCCTTTTCTATCAAGGGCTGCCATGTAAATCTAGACAGTGGATCATCTACAAGTTTAATTAACTGTATTTGTGCAGAATCTCAATTTGATCATAAAAATTTAATGCTTCATATGGTTTAAGGTTCAATGACCTTTCTTTTTAAAAGGAGATAGATGAAATGGCCAGAGATTAGTTTTTCCTGTCACCCTTAGTATATCAGAGTTACAAAGGCAACTGAGAAGACCAGAGATGCTGCAAATACCAGTTTGTATGTTGGATAATATATAGGGTTTAACTATCTTCCATCAAAATCTCCTTAAGCAATAACTTATCTTCATTAATTAATTGTTTGCTCCTAAGTGACATCTAACTAGTGTCTCCTGAAGCCAAGTGCCTATATCCAGTAGAACCACTGTATCACTTGCTAATACCCTCTCCCCTTTAAGTACACACAGGTACCATGTATATTTGCTAATAATACTCTGCATGAGGCAGGCACCCTAAAATAAGCTGATACAGATATATAAATACATATGAGATATGATTGAAAAACATATACTGGGTACTTAAATTTTAAAAATTAATACCAAATAAGACATATTGCCACTGATGTCACCAACACATTTATTTTATCATTCTTGCTGCTTTTAGAAGCAGTCCTGGAAGCTCTTTTTTTGTGAGTATTTTCAGGTATGACAACTGTTTGATGTCTTGAATCAGTTTGAAGTGTTTAATTCTCATGGTCATTTTGACTCTAAGAGCCCCAAGTTGCCAGACATGATGAACCAGGTAGATGAGATGGTATAATTTACAAGCCAGCCTTTGCAACAGCATTCATCATATTTTCGATCAACACTTGAAAATGCACTCACTAAAGAAGACTTTCAGAACTGCTTCAGAAAGTGGCAAAGACAAATAGCACAGGTGTGTTTAAAGTGAAGCAAAATATTCTGAGGGAGCTAGATGGCTGTGAGTCTTTTACTGTAATACATTTTTAAAATTTAAAAATTCACATTTTTTGATTATCCCTTATATAAAGCCTATGGTGAATTTATTCACACTGTTTGATCTTCTAATTTAAAAAGAATTACTACGACAAACACTAGACTGGGGTTTTAGCCTTAGCTTTTACAGTAGGTCATTTTGTGACCTCGAGGAAAGCAGTTTCCAGCAGTTTCTTCATCTAGAAAAGGAGAGCACAATCCCTACTCTGGCTGTTTCACAGGAAAGTGGAGCAAACTAAGGGAAATCAGGATATGTGAAATCAGCTGCCATTTCTACTACCAGGATATGAAGAGTCAGGTATGCAACAAAATTCAGTGTTGTTCTGAAATATCTTACTCTGTAATTATTGGGATAGCACAAATTAAATGTGTTTGGCAGACCCCACACCAATTCACACCAATGCCTGTGTTCTCTTGCACCAACAGAGTAGTGCATTGATACTCAATTGTTCAAATTTTTCAAAATAAGAGGAAACTAAAGCCAAGGAGGTGAAATACCAAGCTTCCAGTTTCATAGTACCTTTCTCTCAGTCTAAGTTTCTATGTCTGTGAAGTAAGGAGCTTAGAATAGAAAATCATTTAAAATTGGTTTATAGCAGTGCCCACCTACATGGTTAGGGAGAAACAGGATACAACCTCCATTTACTCTGAACAAATTGACTTTTGGGACACTGTATATTTCAGCCCTGCATAAAATCAGTGAGAAAAGAAAGTCTTATGTTTCTAACAACTACAAAATGTTGGAAAGCATCTCCTGGTCTATGAGAGTAGACAAACTGGCTTGGCCCATGCTCTGTGGTAGAGTCATTTGTGAGCTGGAACACTCTAAATATTAATATCTTCAGTGAGGTCACAGATCTATAAAATACCAGGTTCCCACAGCTCCTCTGTGTTTTATACCAGTGTACTTCCCTCAGCTAGGTTACTTGACTGGCCCCAAATTATCCTTCTTCCTCCCTTCTGTCACTTCTTTTCAAGGAATTCTGTTACTCCTTGAAGCTCTTATCTCCATAATTAAAATTGTAATTTGACTGTTACAAAATATAACAGAAGTTTAAAAAGAGTGTACTTCATGCTCACACAGAAGTTTGGGAGAAGGAGTCTAGGAATGATCTGGCAGTTCCGTGGAGGCTGGGAAGATTCTTCTTCCTGTCTCATGGACTATCGCCATCAATCTGCCCTCAGGCCTCCACAAACCAATGTACAGGATTCCTAATGAGATAATGGCTACTGGGAAAAGCTATTGGTTCATGCTACAACTTCTCTGTTAAGTATTATATACTGAGGGCAGGCAGAGATTAGGAAGTAAGCTTCTACCTATCCTATAAAACTCCCAGGCATATGCAAACCTGCTTAACATTTACTTATTGTAAGAGGAAACCAACAAGGTAAGAAAAGATTGTAAGTAAGAAAATAAGGTTGGATGTGAGGAAATAATTCAGTTTTTAATAGATAGACTTGTGCCTGTTAAGCATCAAATAAATAGGTCAAATGGAAATTTATATATATATATATATATATATATATATATATATATATACATATATACATATACATATATAAAGGCAAAGCCTGAGTCTACTGTCTTAAATAAGACTATATATTAATCATCTTTGCTGTTCCTTGTGCACAACACCTGATATGGGCAATTTAAAGGAGAAGTTTAATTTAGCTCATGGTTCGGGGGTTTCAGTTCATGGTCAACTGGCTCATCATCATGGCAGAATAAAATGGTGGTTTCATTGTAGCCAAGAAGCAGAGCAAGAGAACAGAACTAGAGAGGAAGTGTGCATATAATACCCAAGGTCACACACTGATGATCCACACAGACATACCCAGATGTGTAGTTCGCCAATATCCTTGGCAACTCCCAAGCTGATGTGGTCGACACAATCAAGTTTAACTGTTACATCTCACCACTTGCCAATTTAACAGATATATCTTAAATCATACTTAATCTCTACATAGTAGGTAGCCATGATTCTAGCTAATGATACAATTATCTTTCATATATCTAAAAATCATGATAATACCTTCCCCAAACTCTTAACAGTTCCAGAATTTTTCAAAAGGTGAAGCCCATGTCTCTTCTGAGACTCAAACCTTAGCTATGAAAATTTATTTAAAAATAATGTTACTTAATCCCAAGGTATAATACCACTGGGTAAGTTTTTCCATTCCAAAAGGGAGTAGTAGGTGATATAAAAGAAAAGAACCAACATAGACTGAGATCTAGCAAACACTGTAATTCCATATCAGGTATCCAGGACACATAATGATGAGACATAAGTTGGGGAAGGCTTGGGCTGCCCAACTTTTATAGTGCTGCTGGTAACAGACCACATGGTATCTTTCTTGGCTCCATTCACATCCTGTAAATTTCCACATTCCCAGCATCTCTGACTATCTGAGGTCTCTACTGCACCTTTAGCTTCATTCCACAGCTTCTCAAACTGCTCCCTTAAGAGTCCCTTGCTTGCCATCCCAGGCCTTACTTTGAAATCTGAGTGGGAGCCTTCCTGACCCCACAACTCCTGCATTCTGTTCATTCAGTTTATGGTGGCTTGGAAGCAGAACAGGGAAATAGCAACAGTGAGGAAGAAGCAAGGGACCAGATCTGGCAACTAAAGACATATTTTCATGATCCACACACACACACTCAGATATGTGCTCCACTAATATCCTAGGTGGCCACCAAGTTGACACAGACTGTGTGCATAAACTTGGGATAATCACATTTTGCGGAGTACGTAAAGTCTTGGAAGAGCATCCACGGGAATGTATGTAGACAGAAAAAAGAAAGGTCTAAGAATTGGGTGTTGAGGGGCATCATCATTTAAAATGTGAGAAAATGAGGCAGGAACTACAGATTTTAAAGCAGGAGAGGAAAAGATGATATTTCAGACACCAAGGAAAGGGTTGTCAGGAGGTAGTGACTAATTGTGCCAAATGTCACTGATAGGTTAAAAATACGGAGTCAGAAGTGAACATTCAGTTAAAAAGGAAAGATCATCTGTCACTGGCCAGTCTTCTAGCAGAGTGTGGAAAGCAAAGCCATGCTGAGAACAGGATAAAAGAAGAATGAAAGGAAAGGATTAGGAACCAGCAAGTATCAATGATTCTTCCTGTGAATTTTGGTGTAAAAAGAGCAAAAGTGGAAGACAGATAACAGGGAAATGGAAAAGAGAGGGCAAAGAAAATTTATTCTAAAGGGATGAGAAAAAGTATGTTTTATAATTAATAGGAATGATCCATTGATGAGAGAAAAGAATGGCAGCAATGTCCCTGAGTAGGCAAGAAGTAAATGTATCCATTGTAGAAGTGAAAGGATGATATTAGAGAGAAGAGTGGGCCTCCCAGGGATAGAGCTCAGCAGGTACAGTGCCTGCTCGGCAAGTGTAAGGCCCTGAGTTTAATTCCCAGTATACCCTAAAAAAAAAAAAAAAAGAGTGGGTTAAACATGGTGGTTCTTGCCTATAATCCCAGGACTTGTGGACTGAGGCAGGAGGATCGCCATGAGTTTGAGGCCAGCCTGAGCTACTGAATGAGTTCAAGGCCAGCCTGAACTACAGAGCAAAACACAGTCTCAAATAAGTAAGTAAATAAATAAGAAGAAGAATGGACAGGTAATCCCTTCTTTCACTAGGGAAAGCACACTAAAAGGCAAAGCTGCAAAATGCGGAGATACGCTTAAGGAATCAGTGGTGATCTCTCTTGAATCACTTTTATCAGTAGACTAGAAACAAGAGTATCATTGACAATAAGGTCAAGGGAGGAGGTATGGGGAATTTTAAAGAAAATGATATATAAAATGTTCACATAAAGGATCAGACAATAAAAATGACTAAAAATGTATAGTATGTTTATTTTACAGCATCAAGTGACCTCTTAAGAGGACCCAAGAGAGCAGAACACAGTATTCCAGGACTTATCTCCTTCTCCAGAGAACCAAGGTAACAAATATACAGCTGCATTTAGAGGTGAGTGACTACAGGAAAACACTAAAATTCAGCAGAGAAGGAGTGAAAACCTTCAAGATCCAGAGATCTGGGACAGCAGTACAGAAAGAAAAAGAAAATAGCCCAGAGTTGCCACTCCAGCAGCCATAGAGAATCCTAGGAAACACTATCAATAAAGATGCTAAAAATCCCAGCTACCTGAAAGCTTTATAATCCTCACTGGTTTATAGCCATTTTAGAAAATAACCTGAGGTATTCACAGTACCCTTGCATTGGAAAAGGAGCTCATGTTACCTGCAGGGTCCTGGCAGCCAGGCGCCTTTTTGAGAAACAAGTTTGAGCATCTGTGTTTGGGCAGCTCCAAGGGTCAAAAATCTTTGCATATTACATTTGCTGTATGCCACAGATTTCTACTGCACTATATTAAAGGACAGTTTCCTTTAAATTCAGTGTAGCCCAGCAGAGTGACTGTGACTGGAGTCTGCTAGGGCTCCTACACTGTAGGGGAGGGGTGCAGCATAATGAAGGGAAATGGAGGGTACAACACTCAATAACCAAAAGACCAGGATGCTTGTCTTCAGAGAGCCAGAGCATGGCCCACAAAATGTGGACAGGTGCCAGTACCAGGACTGAAGGCAGGAGCCCAAGTAGTTCTCGCTACTTCACTGTGGTATTAATTCTTCACTGTGTCAGGCTCGGGTACCTGTTAATAGAAAGAGTGGGGAGAGAACACCATGGTTCTTACATCTCTCCCACCCACGGGGATGTGATGGGGGGCTCTGGGCAATCCCATGGCTCTGGCTGTCACCCCAGCCCTAGGCATGCACAGTTAATGAAGTGTGTGTTGGGGGTTAAAAGAATTCCAGGATGCTGCCAGCCTCACATCCTAGGACACATACTGCGAAGGAGGGGTGGTTTGCTTCCTGCCGTGCTCCCTCCACCTGAAGCATCTGGGCCTGCATCCCTGACTGCTTGGAGGACAAGTGCTTTAGGTCCTCACCACTGTTGAGCTGCCCATCCCAGACACCCATGCTAGTGCCACAGACAGCATCAACAATGCCTGAAAAATTCCATTACTCCACAGGGGTCACCACTCCCACATAGGGACAGCGACAGAGTAAGCCCCCCGTAACCAGGGCTCAGTGCACCATAACTGCCTGAATTGCTAGCGTGTGCCCACTCTTGCACACCTCAGAGAGACAGTAGGTCTCTCTGAGTCCTCCACGGCTAACCCCACAGCCACACAGAGACCACACTATAAGCGGTCCAAAGGGAAATAAAGCCTACACAGCAAGACACACTTTTAGAAAAACTACTTAAGAAGACTATCACATAGAAAACATGGTTAAGATAGCTAATCAAAATTAAAAGAATAGAAAATGCTATTTAAAGCAAAAGGAAATTTGCTATGCTATGCTAATATCTTACAATATAGATTTTAAAAAATGTAAGAAGAGACAAAGAGGGACCTACATCAAAGATCAAGGGATCAATATAACAAGAAGCTATAACAATTGTAAAATCTATATTGATCAATGTTGGAGCAGCCAATTTTGTAAAAAAAATAATGTTAAATATAAAAGGAAAGATAGGCTTAATACAGTGATACTAGAGACTGTAATACTTCACCCTCAACAACAGATAAATTAGTCAGACAAAAAAATACATGGACATATTAGAATTAAGCTGCATTATAGTACTTCACAGACAGTTTCAGAACATTTCATTCAATAGCTACGTAATCCACATTCTTTTCATTGGCATATTCTCTAGAATAAACCTACATTATGCAACAAAACAAGTCTTAACAAATCCAGAACACTGAAATAGTGTCTTTTTTATGATCACAATGTATGATTTCTAAAATTATACAAATCTATAAGTAAAAACAGCTTTGACTGAACAAAATACCATCATTCAAGTGAAATTCATCAGATACAAAAAAGGAAAGAAATAATGAAAGTCACAGCAGAAATAAAATACAGACTAAAAGTTGCAAAGTAAGATGAGAACAAAGAGTTGGGTTTTTAAAAGATAATTAAGACTGATAACACTTTAGTAAGAATAAGAAAAAAGGGCAGACATCCTAAATTTTAAAAAATATGAGGTAAAAAAAGAGGTGTTACAATTAATACCACAGAAACAGAAGTAATAATTAAGTATAATTATAAAAATTTAACTCTAACAAATTTGAAAAGCTAGCAGGGATGTACAGGATACATATGACCCATGGAAATTGAATGAGAACAGAAACAATCCTGAACAGATCAATAAGAATTAATGAGAATGGAATCAGTGATAAAGTCTCCCAACAAAGAAAACTCAGAGGTGAATGACTCCACTGCAGAATTTTACCAGGCTTTTAAAGAACTGGTAGCAATTCACCTCCAACTTTTCCATATAATTGAAAGGCAGAAAACCCTTCTGGACTCATTCTCTGAGGCCAGAACGACTCTGTTACCAATACTAGAGAAGGACAGAACAAAAATTATAAGTATAGTACAATATGCTTCATAAACATAGATGACAAAATTTTGAACAAAATACAGGCAAATTGTACTTAACATGACATCAACAAGACCATACAACATGATCAGGTCAGTTTCATCTCAGGGTTAGAAGGGTGTCTTAATATATACAAATGAGTAAGTGTAACATTATATATCAAAACAATAGAGTGAATGATAAAAATCATATGATCATCTTAACAAGTGTAGAGAAATCATTTGATAAAATTCAACATTGCTTCCTGATAAAGACCCTGAGCTATTTAGGGATAAAATGATTCTACCTCAACATGAGAAAGGCTGTATGTGAGAAGCCTACCACAAATATTATACTGGATAAGGAAATATCATTTCTTCTAAGATCAGGAACAAGATAAAGATATTCGTGTTAGGTACTCTTCTGCAATACAACACTAGAATTATTAGCCAGAGCAATTAGATAAAAGAAAGAAATAAAAAGCATACTCATTAAACTATTTCTGTTTGCAGATGCAATAACTGCATATATAGAAAAACCTAAAGAAAACACAAAAGACTATTAGAACTGAAAGATAAATTCGTAAAAGTAAGAGGATAAAGAGTCAATATAAAAAATAAGTGGCTTTATAAATATCAGTAACAAATTTACTGAGAAATAAACCACAAAAGTAATCCTACTCAGAAGAGCTACAAAAAATAATAAAATAAAATACCTAGGAACAAATGGTCACTTCTCAGAAGTCCAAATGGACAATGAAAACAAGAAGAATTTTCTATATCTCTGATCACTGGAGAAATATAATTTAAAACAACACTGACATATCTTACTTCAGAAAGAATGGCTACCACCAAGAAAACAAATAATAACAAATACTAGCAAGGCTGCAGTAAAAAAGAAACACTTCTATATTGTTGGTAGGAAAGTAAACTAGTAAAACCACTATGGAAATCAGTATAGAGATATCTCAAAAACTAAAACTAGAAATTCAATTTGACACAGCTCTTCCCCTTCTAGGTATCTTCTTGAAAGAGTTAAAGACATCATATTGTATGATACCAGTCTACCAATTATGTTTATAGCAGTGCAACTCATAATTCTGTAGCTAAATAATGGAAATGATCTTTATGTCTATCAACACATGAATGGATTTTTAAAACAAAGTGATACACCATAGCAGAATATAATATTCTGCTATGAAGAAGGATACATTTGGGTCATTTGTAAGAAACTGGTTTCGCCTTGAGACCATATTACAAGAAATAAAACAGACACACGAGTTTAAATATTCTATTGTTTCTCTTATGTGAGAAAACCAAAGTATAAATAAAGAGCAAAATAAAATATAGATAATAGGAAACAGGTAGAACTTTTGCAAATGGAAAGGAGATCAAGAGATGGAGGGAGGGAAGAGGTAGGAGAAAGGAAGGAGCTGTAAACAGAATTAGAATGTGTTATGCACCCATTTCCCAGGACAAATGTAATCATGTAATCAAGCATGTACTAATACACTTTTTTCAAAAAAAGAACAAACTGGGGCCATCAAAATACTTGACCTTGTCAAGATATACTGCAAGGATGTAATAATCAAAACAGTATGGTGCTGGCATGAAAACAGACATACAGATCAATAGAACATAACAGAGATCCAACCAATAGGCCCATCTTCAGCCAACTGATTCTTTTTTTTTTTAAACAAGATTTTGATATGCAATTCAGGCTGGCCTTCAACTCACTGTGTAGCCCAGGCTAGCCTCGAACTTGCAGTAATCCTCCTGCCACAGCTCCTGAGGTCTGGTATTACAGGTGTGTGCCACCACACCCAGCAGCCAATTGATTCTTGACAAAGGCATCAAAACATACCACAAAGAAAATACATCTGTAGAATAAATGATATTGATGGAAGCTGGATAGTCACAAGCAGACTAAAACTTCATCACTATCTTCTTGTAAAAATGTTAACTCAGGGCTGGGGATTTAGCTGTGGCATAAGCGCCTGCCTTGCAAACACACCTATGTGAGTTCGATCCCCAGTACCGATTAAAAAAACACACACACACACACACACACAAAAGTCTCCAGCCAGCAGGCTAGTAAGTAGAGGTCTCCTCAGATGGTAAGAAGGCGTTAGCTAGGAGAAGTAACTTCAATTTACCTAAAATGATGTTTCCTTAAGGTACAGGTAGTTTATAACCATCAGAAGTTTCATGGTGTTTTAAGACTGTGATCCTTAGAATAAAAATGTTAACTCAAGCTCAATCAAAGACCTAAATGCAAGATCTGAAACACCAAAATACAGAAGAAAATATGTGGGAAACACTTTTGAACATTGGTACAGTGATTTTCTGCACAAGACTACCAAAACTGAGAGTCGTAACAAATTTCTGCACAGCAGAGGAAGGACAGAGTGAAGAGACAACTTGCAAAATGTCAGAAAATATTTGCCAGCAGTCATCTAACAATGTGTTAGTACATAGAATATATGAAGAATTCAAACTTAGCAAAACAAAAATATAATTTGATACTTTCCAGAAGAAGAAATAACTGGTAAAGAAACAAATGAGAAAAATCATCAATACAGTTGGTTATCAGGGAGATGCAAAACAAACTTATAATCTAACCCCAATTATAATGATTATAAAGAAAATAAATACCAGCCTGTAAGTGGAGAAAAAGATATTCAACTGCACTGTTGGGAATGTAAATGAGTACAGCTATCATGGAGAACAGAATGGATGCGATAGATACATAAAAATGTATCTATCATATGGGCCAGTTTTCCCTTATCTAGACATATATCCAAAGGAAATAAAATCTGCATACCAGTAAGATACCTACATGCTGATTTTCACTATAACCCAATTCCTGATAGCTTTATATAGAAAATGTAGTATACCTGCAATGGAGTGTTATTAAATCCTATAGAAGACTGAAATCCCTGCAGTGATGTGGTACACACCTATAATCCCAGCTACATGGAAGACTAAGGTAGAAAGATCAAATGCACAAAATTCATTTTGAAAAAATGAAATCCTATAATGTACTGGAAAATGGAAAGGACTGGAGAGCATTACTTTAAGTAAAATAAGCCAGACATAGAAAGAAAGTACCATACATGCCCTCTCATTTATGGAGCTTAAAAAATATCTTCATGAAAGCAAAATAGTGATTACAGTACTAGATTTTTGTGGAAGGGTGATGTGTGTAAGGTGAATAAAAAAGGTGAGATTGGATGTGACCAGGGCATGTATGTATGGCAATATCACACCAAATCCCATTACTGTTTACAATTAACATGTTAATAACAAACTTAAAATAGTATCTCCTTGAAAATTATAGCTATGAATTTAAAGTGAGACCAAGTCAGACTCACAATGTTTCATTCTAGCTACACTTAGCTACACAGGTATAGGTAGAAAAGAGTGAAGGTAAATCAGGATATAGGAAAAGTAATGATGATTATGGAATTGAAGAAGAAAAGTGAGGCCATTGTGGTGGTGGTGAACAAAAAGAATAAATTAAATGTCCAGTTGGATTTGACACACTGTGGGAATAGAAAACTGGAATCAGTGAGCAAAAGATGGAAGTGGTATTCACATGCTAGATTACAGGAAATTAGGGTGCCACAAGGGTGCCAACATGTGTAAAGATACAGCATAGAGTAAAACCACATGAATGAGCAATTGATCAACTCAGGAAAGGGAAACCTGCTTACTGGGACACAAACCATGCACTCCTGTGACTCCTACTCCTGTTTTCAAAGCGGAGGAGGGGCCTCTACTCTTGTAATAACATGTAACTTCCCTAAAAGTTAACATGTTCTTATTTTTTTCTCTCATTGTTGAGACAAAATACCTGATGCACAGAGTTAGGGAAGGAAAGGTTTATTTCTTACAGGTTGGAGGTTTTGGTCCATACTCAGTTGGCTCCAAGGAAAAATGACATGGCTGAGGGGCAGCTGTTCATGGCAGCTGCAAACAGCAAGTGCAAACTGCAAAAAAGATACATACCTTATTCCTGCCATTACACAGTATGCTGGCTCCACCCCTGGGCGGGAGTAGCACTCATACCACCAATCCCAGTGCCAGACAATGAACCAATTACAAATGCTAGATTCAGCCACGTCCATGTTTGTAGGAGACTTGGGGGGCTATCTGACATAAATCATAACACATGTTAACCAATAAGGTTGAGACAGGTGTCCCTTCTCAGTGTTTGCCTTTTTACCAAGGAAGAGGTAAGAAAGAGAACAATTATATAAGGATCAATGCTTTTCTAGATCTTCTGTTCTCATTGTGAGAATAAGAGGGAGTTCCACAACCTGGCCAGTCCTAGATACACTGAATTTACCATTTTCTGTATTGCACAGCCACCACAAAGAGCACCATATCAAATTCCCAGATGATCATGCATTTATACATTACTCTTCACATGGCTCTGCACACACATTTTTGCTTTCTGCCTCCACTTCTCTCCTGCTTCTAATCTGAATGCCTAATTAAAAATATAGCTCATCAAATATATACAGATAGATAGATAATGCTCATCAATGGCAACAATTACACCAAGTCCCCTTCACTGTCTTTCTCTGTGTATGTGACTGGGTTCTCTCCTGAGGACAAAAGTTCCCTATAGTCCTCTCACTGCCCTACCAAACTCTTAACCACTGGGTAAAGGGAAGTGGGAAGGTTTTTCCCTTTGCTCCTTGATGATTTCAAGGCAATTTCGTTACCCCTTATGTCTAAAAACTGAAAGGGAAAATAGGTTTTGAATCTCATGTCACTGGGTTGTATCAAATACTATCCTTCTTTGATACTATCACTCCTCTAAATTCTAAAATGTTTAGCTCCTAGATCACTGCCATTTTATTCATCACTATTCTTACTAGTTCTTGAAATCTTAAATATGAAGATGAATTATCTGATTCTATTTTAAGGAGAATTTAAAAATTTAAAAATACATAATTTTAAAACAAAATGATAGGAAATTAACAGTGGTTATTATACTGCATGTTGTTGTCTTTGAAACAGTTGCTCAGATTACCAGATATAGGCAAGCAAAATTGATCAACCAATATAAGCACTAACTCTTCCTTTCAATGAACTAATACAGTCAGTACAGTTATCTTACCTACCACATATATTTTCCCCTTCCTTTTCTCCTTTCATCCATCTAGTTGCTCTTTCCTTTTAAGAAGTTTCTTTCTCTTTCACAATATCTCTTTGTACATTTTGGATCTTATTTACTCTTTGAGTTTCTAGCACTAGGAAGACAATATGATGTTCATACATGTGAGTCTGATTTATTTCACTTATGAATATGGTCTTAAGTTGCATCCATCCACCTATAAAAGCCTCATTTATCTTTCATTATAGCCTAGTAGTACTCCATTGTATAAAAATGCCACATCATTTTTATCCATTCCTCAGCTGATGGGCATTTGGGTTGTTTCCAAAGTTTAGTTATTACAAATTGTGCTGTTATAAACATGAGTGCACATATATCACTATGGTATGATGTTCTTTGTTCTTCTGAGAAAATATACCCAGAAGGGGAATAGCTGGGTTGAATGGGGCCTCTACTGCTAGTTTTCTGAGGAATCGCCACATTGATTTCCACAATGGTTGCATCAGTCTATTCTCTGACCAACAGTGGAGAATTGTTCGTTTTTCCCCACAGGCCGGTCAGCATTTGTTATTGGATGATTTTTTTTATGATATGTATCTGGAGTGAGATGGAATCTTACTGTTTTTTTAACTTACATTTCTCAATCAATTATGTTTAACATTTTTTCATATATTTATTTGCCATTTGTATTTCTTCATCTGAGACATATTTATTTGCCCTTTGTGCCTCTTCATCTGAGAAGTATGTATTCACTCTGGTCTTATTTCCCTAGTGTTGTCTCATGCATTTCTTATATCCATTCCCTTAACTCACTGTGATGGACTAAATTATGCCCCCTTCACTATCCAAGTGCATGTACCGAAACCCCAAACCCCATTGTGATAGTTTTGGCTATGGGAGCTTTGGAGGAGAATTAAGTTTAGATGGAACAATGAGTGTGGGAACTCTGTGATAGGGTTAGTGGCCATGTAAGATTTGGCGCAAAACTCTTCCTCTCCATAGCTTGTGAAAACGCAGCCAGGAGACAACCACCTACAAACCACAAAGGCCCCTCACCAGAAACTGAAGTTAGAATCTCAACCTTGGACTTCCTGGCTCCAAACCATGAGAAGACACAATACTGTTGTTTAATCCACCCAGTCTTTGGTAGTTTGTTCAGAAAACAACTAAGACAGAACAGCATTTATTCTGAGTATATCACAGCCTGTTGTTACTACCATTAAATGAGAGAAGAGAAGTATTTAGAGGGCTTTCTTATGGAATTTTTTATTTGGTTTTATTTTTTTATCAGTGTGCTCTGTTGTCTCTCATGAGAGGGACATGGGTTTATGTGTATTTGATCCAAATTCTAATTTAGAATCTACTACTTACTAATTATATGACTCTAAGCAAATTCCTTAAGCTCTCATTTAATGTTTTCACTGGCAAAGAGAAGATAATATCACTTATCTCACTGGGTGAAGGATTGGGTTACATGTGGTAAAATCATGGTATTGTACTTGAGACTTCAAATGTATGATGGTCATATATATGTATCTTTTTTATATCATCTCTACTCCAGAAGCAAACTCAATACAATACCCTGTTGGGCCTACACTCTTTAGTGAGACTACTGAGATTAAAATTCCAGTTTCACTATCAATGTTTTACAATCCTGACCAAATATTGTAGTTATTATGTACCCTGTGGTGCATAAAATAGGGATAACAAAAGTACCTACCTTATTATATAGTTGTGAGAACTATGTCTGAGTGAACATCAGAGTTTGGCATACTACAGCCCACAGGCTAAGCAGCTTGCTCATTTTTTCAATTTAAGTTTTTTCAATTTAAAGTTTTATTGGAATACAATTGCAATTTGTTTAAGTATTGTCTAAGACTGCTTTGTCCTTACAATTAATGAGGTAAGAGGTAAGAATTTACAACAGAGACCATCCAGCACACAAATTCAAAAACATAAACTATCTTTCCCTTTACAGAAAAGCTTTGAAGATCCCAGGTAGGAGATGGAATTTTTAAATGACTGGTACAATGTAAGCTTTCAGTAGGTAATAACACATCTTCTTTTTTGTTTTGCAAAAGCCTAATTCAATGTGCTCAAAATTTTACAGGAAAAACTCTGGGCTGAAAAGCTGAAGAGCTAGAAGCCAGAGATGGATTTCTGAAGGTGACAGCGAAGACTGGAGCTCCTCCAAAGAAACAGAAGTGAGATTTTCTTCTTTCCATTTTAATTCCATCTGGGCTACTACCCTATCAGTTGGTACCACCCATACCAGGGCGGGTCTTGCATCTTCAGGACGTCAGTCATCAAGATACAACCAGAATGATGACCATATTGCTGTTTTTGTCAGATCGTGGAGCAGAACTGTTAACAGTCTCACTGTTTGAATGTCTACTTTACATGTTTTAACTTTGTAATTTGAACAACTATTTCCAAGAAGTCAGTATGTAATTTGTCAAGTAATAATCTCTTAGAATTTTTTGTTGTTGTTCTTTTCCTTTTTTCCTTGGAATTCTGTATTGTTGCTACCCTTTATTCTGTTTTGTTTTGTTTTGTTTTGTTTTGTTTTTTATCTTTAAATAAAATTTTTTTAAAAAGATACAACCAGAACTGTGCTAAATCAATTGGTTAGGAATTTTTTATTCAAATGAACATCACAGTTTACTATAATACTTCTCTCAGCTGCCTGTACCTTTATAAACTAGAGAATGCCTCAAAAAGAAAAGTAAGGCAGGATGCAGAGTGAAGTTTTCTTTTTCTGTGAAACTATGGCATATCAAGTTATGCCTTATTAGCCTAACATATGAATTCTACTTCTTCAAACCCTAAGATTACTAAAAAGTCTTACCCAGTGTCTCATCTTCCACTCATGACAATTATAAAATAGTAAGTGTTTTGAAGAACAAATCAGCATAGACATGTCATACCTAATTCAATGTATTTCCTTTTTCTTTTGGGTCTTAGTCTCTTCATTTATGACTACATTGAAGTTCTCAAACTCTTTCAAACAGATTGCTGTTACTGTATTTTGTTGAGCTTCTCTAATAATTCTCAGAATGAGAAATTGTTTTGTTTTCAAGACTTAAAATGGTGGAATAAAGATTGTTAAAGTACAGCTCTTCTGGGATCCAGAATTGAGACACATAGAAAACAAAAACTGAGTGAAGAATAAAAAGTAGGTCTCTGGGAATTGAGAGAGCAGTAAGAGGAAAATTAGAAACTACAGAGAAGCTGCAGAAATGGAGCAGAATCCAGAGAAAAGAATAAATCAGTTTAGAAAGGTTACAATGGGTCCCCTAAAGGAGGACCTATCTCTACTAATGTGAGGTAAGCCAGGAGAAGGTTGCAGCTTCAGGAAGTAACAACAAAAAGCCCATGGTTGTTGAAAACTGCAAAAATAGCAGGCAGTTTTACTTAAAAAGTGAATCTTCCTGCAGGGCAGGCTAGCGGTAGATAAAAAGTCCAGTGCATCATCTACCATATTGAGAGTATTTAATCGCAAGTCATTTTGGAAAGGTGTTAATGTTTAAGACTAAACTACAGAACAACTACACCTCAGGGTTTTTGAGGTCACCCAAGCACAGTGACTGGATCAGAGATGGCCACAGGAGTTACTCACAGAGAAGAGGTGGGCTGTATATAGACTTCCTGAGGAATGTAAGGAAATTCAGTGAGTTCACTAACTCAGGCTATAGTTCATTCAGGCTTGCAAGGGTCCGGTGGTGCTACACTCAGAGTTGAGAAGCCAGGCCTGTTATGTGTGTCTTTTGGAGGAGGCTTGTTCTGAAAGTGCCGGCATGAAGGCCAACAGACTGTTTGAACCATGGCCCCACTGTCTACATCCAACACAGAGCTCAGGGATCTGCTTGCTTTGCCCATATGCCAGTGTCTTCAGGGATAAACCCTGGCTGGGATTGTTCCAACCACTTGGAACATAAGGATAGAGAGACCTGAGAAGCAGGGGCTCACATCTTCCAAGCTGTGTCATAAAGTTATGTGCAGAATGCTGTAACATGGGATGAACAGAGGGAGAGAGAAGGTAGGAGTGACAGGAATAAACAGAAATTTAGTGTAGAACCGCTGGCTTATTATGCCCAGGGGAAAGGCGAGGCAGGGCTCAGCATTCATACACAAAAACATGACTGTAGAAATAAAACAGGTCTTAGGAGCAACTCACTATCACAGCTCCATATCTCTTGGGTTTCAACACTGCAGAGTTGGGAAATAAAACCCACCCATTCAAAACAAAGCAGAGTCTTTCAGGATTCATTTCTCTCCTTCTTTAATGGCTTTCAATGGTTGTAGTTTTTTCTCTTTTTGTTGCTTTTTTTCTTTTATGTTTTTCTTTTTCTTTTTTCTTCTTCCCTCATTCTTTTCTAGTTTTCTAATTTTATCTAATTCCATTAATTATAGTCCACTCATAAATAAGATGCTTTATCTCACCTTCCTCTCCTCCATCTCATTTTCCTGTCTTTATTTTTTGAATTTTGCTTCTTCCATTTTTCCATTTCCCACTCCTTCTATCTCTACTAGGATTAGTATACATTTTACTCATTTTTAGATATTTAGTTGACTCTGTTATTGTGCTTCAAGTCTTTTCTATTTTTAATGGAGGTATAGTTGTTGCAGTTAGTAGATATTTACTGTATGTCAATATATGATTTATCTTTGTGTCTATGTTACAACTACAGAGCTCTTTTCTAGCATTAAGGTCAGTACAGTGGTAGCATCTATTGTTACTTATGATATGTCAATATCTAGTCTGTCTATGACTCTATTATTGTTGCTGATTTAGTTGCTATTGCCAGAGGGACATAGTTGTTGCTATTAATTGGTTTTTATTTTATACAAATATCTGGTTTGTCTTTGTGTCATCAACAATACTGGAGTTCTTTTCTGGACAACTGGATGCTGAGACAATTACACTGAACCATCCTCTCCCCACATTAATGGAGGTGAGCATATTGGGACAGAAGCACAAAGCTATATTATCCATACCCAGAGCACATCATTAGAAAACTGACAGTGACCAAGGAGCTCTTTGTTCAAGCAGCAAACTCATTCTATTATAATTGACTCAACCCTCAGAACACACATATCTACAAACACATTCACAGGCGCATATGTGCATGCACACACACATGCATTCACATATACACAGTAGAAATAGAATGAGGCAACAAAATGCATCCCCCAAAATTCCCAACACTCTGAAAGGCCTTTAGTCAACTAAATACTCATGGGGCACTGATGGGGAGGAAATCAAAGATCAAATAGGAGAATTATATGAAATGATTAAGAGAAGCCAAACAACAAAGCAGTTATATTTTACGTGAGCTCAAAATAATATAACTAACAGACAATAGATTTAATAAATCACATGATCAGTGAACTTACACCACATATAAGTAATAAGATAGTGGAGTGAACAAGAAAAAATATAACTGACCATTTATCAAAGAATTAAGAATCCTTGAAAAAGTGTCAGACAAAAACCCAAGTAATAAAACTTCTGTTGAAGAGCATAAGTGACCCATGAGAAGATGATGTCAGCACTAGAAGGTGAGTCTAATACAGGCGACCATATACTCAGAAATCCCTTAAAAACAAGAGAACATGAAAAGTGGATCTAAGACATGAAACAGACTAATCTAATATTAATTGTAATTAGTGAAAAATCAGAATTTAGCACAAAAGGCATGAAAAACTGGTTTACATAAATAATAATAGGAAACTTTTCAGGTATAGGAAAGGAATTTAACACATAAAGTTATGAGGCACACAGAACATCAAAGAGCCACAATCAGAAAAGAACTTCTCCAATACATGTCATAGTTAAAATTCCAGATATTCAACACAAGAAAGGACTCTTAAAAGCTGTTAGAGAAAAAGCAAACAACCACATATAAAGGTAAACCCATTAGAGTTACAGCAGACTTCTCAACACAAACCTCAAAGGCCAGGAGAGCTTAGAGTGAAATGCTTTCAGACCTAAAAGAAAATGACTTCCAACCCAAAATAATATATCCTGCTTAAATGCCTTGCAAAACTGAAGGAGAAATCGTCTTTGTATGACAAACAGCATCTTAAGAAATTCATGGCCACTAAATTAGCACTCAAAGAACTCTCAAGGATAACCTAGAAAAAACAATGAAGCCCAAAATGCCAAAAAGTCTAACAGAATGAACACATCAGATAGGATGAGAAGCAGAAGAGAGAGAAATGAATCAGTACAAAAATGTAATACAATGATAGGAATAAATCAACACTTTACAGTAACAACTTTCAGTGTGAACATTCTCTACAAACCAATCAAAAGACAAAAATTGGCAGATTACATATAAAAAGAGATAAAATGATATGCTGTATATTACAGACACATTTAATCTAAAAATAAATTCACAGACTAAAAGGCAATGGATGGAAAACAATACTCCATGCACTAGGACCCAAAACAGGCAGAAGTAGGTATGCTATTTTCAGACAAAATATACCTCAAGTTAAAACTAATCATAAGAGGCAAAGAAGGTCACTACATGCTAGTTAAGATAACCAACCAACAGGAAGAGATAACAATGATAAATATACATGCTCTGAACACAGGAGTACTCAATTTCATTTTGGAAATCAGTGTGGAGATTCCTCAAAAAATTAGAAGTAGAGGTCCTATTCAACCTAGCTATTCCTCTTCTGGATATTTTCCTAGAAAAATTGAAAACGTCATGCTACAGCGATATATGTGTACCCATGTTTATAGCAGCCCAATTTCTTTAATTAAACCTTGGAAACAACCCAAATGTCCATCAACTGAGGAATGGATAAAAATATGTGGTATTTTTATATAATAGAGTATTACTGAGCTATAAGGAAGGATGAATTTGAGGCTTTTGTAAGTAAATGGATGCAACTTGAGACCATACTCATACATGAATAAAGAAATCAGATTGGCATGTGTAAATATCATATTGTCTCCCTAGTGTAAGAAATTAAAAGGATAAATAAGATCCAAAATGTGCAATAGATATTGTGAGAAGAAAAAGGAAAGAACCAGTTCAAAAGGAAAGAACAACTAGGATAGGGGAAAGGAGAAAAGAAAGAAGGAATAAAAGTATATATATATATATATATATATATATACACACACATACAAGGTAAATAACTATATTACATACAAGGTAGATAACTGTACTACTAATCTCTTAGTTCATTGAAAACAACAGTTTGTGTTTTCATTGCTTGATCATTTAATCACTTTTTTCGCAGCTATATCTTGTAATCTGAACAACTACTTTGATACAACAATATGAAATGTATTAACCAGTGTTAATTTCCTGCTATTTTGCTTTGAAAGTCATATCATCATTTTAAATTCAATTTTTTTTATTTTGAAGGTAGTATAATACAACAGCACAAGACAGAACAAAGCCAATCAAGACAATACAGTGGAATTGGTACAGAACATCACAGCAAGCTACCGGGATAACAGTAATAGTTACCATAGTATATCTTATTATCTTCACAATAGTTGTCCTTTCAATCAGGTATAGCAAAATCAAACCAAATACAAAACATCATAAAACCTATCAAAACAGAGTATTGAATAGAGCAATACAATTAATCAGAACAAAGCAAAACAGTGATAACAATATTTGCCTTCAAAGAGATGGTAGACGGAAACCCCCCACATTTGCCATATTCCATACGGTCATCCTCCCAAGAAATGCTCAGACCTCTGGCTCCCAT
Organism: Dolichotis patagonum; assembly: GCA_004027295.1. Taxonomy (NCBI): domain Eukaryota; kingdom Metazoa; phylum Chordata; class Mammalia; order Rodentia; family Caviidae; genus Dolichotis; species Dolichotis patagonum. Next base: position 23,568 of record PVJX010007961.1, on the reverse strand, counting down.
TTGCTAACCTGGGGGCAGGGTAGAGGATAGGATGTTTGATTCTCAGCCTGTGTGCCAGTAGGTTCATGGCTGCTTACCAGGGAGGTGAGCAGGTTCCTTTGTTGCCCAGTGCCCTAAGTTCCAACATGGCATGCGTTACATCATTTTTATTCTTTTGTTGCTCTTGTTTTTGTTTTTCAAGTAAAAAAACACTACTGGACATAAAAGATTATATTAGCATCAATAAAATTATAATGAGGAACCCCAGTACCCTGCTATAAAAAAGAAGACAGACCAATTAGATAAAAATAGTAGTATCAAATATATCAAAGTTGAACCACACCTTTTTTGAAATAAAAGTGGAAGAAGTTTATTTCTGTTACATGCCTGCCTATTTTGCATGGGTTGTTGATATGGAAATTTATTGCCAAGAATGTTTGGTTCTCATCTCCTTCTCTGCCTCAATATCACCACCACAGTCACCATCACACTGTGTTTACTGATCTTTCATCATGCTGTGTCCACAGTGTCACAGGTCACAACAGTCATTGATCTGTCTAAGAGGCAACATGGGAACAAAGAGAGAGCAAACACTGAATGAGGTAGAAGGGATCAGATGTGAAGTAATGACAGAAAGGGCTGTAAGAGGGAGAATCTTAAAAGGTAAGGTGTAAGCAGCCTTGGGTAGAGCTCCTAGCTAATGCTGTGGTCTGTGTAGCAGTGAAGATTAGACTTGAGAACACCAAAGAGGTAAGTCAGTTTGGATGGGGAGACTTAGAGCTCACCTGTAAACACAGACACTTCCATGCAGAAAGTCCGAGACTGCTGGCATGGCAGTGCACTCTTGCAACGCCAGTTAGTAGGGAGGCTCAGGAAGTAGGGTCACAAGCTCAAGGCCAGCTAATGCAACTTGGTGAAGCCCTGTCTCAAAATAAAATAAGAGGTTGGGTTGTAGATCAGTGGCAGATCACTTTCTTGAATACATGAAGATCTCAGTTCATCTGCCAGCATTGAAAAAAAAAAAAACCCTGAGAACTCTTCCAACCAAATACTCTGGTCTTCTCAGAGTGTGCTGTTCTTACCACAAAAGCACACTCTGGTTTCCTGCAAGCTCCCCCAGAAACCCATGGGAAAAGCAAAATCCATGCAGGTTTCCCTAGCCAAATGAAGTAGATATGAACCACACCTTTGAAAAAAATGCACTTACTAATATCTAGAGAGTGCCCCACCCAACAATGAAAGAATTCAGTCTTCTAGGCAGCACATGGCAATTTCTTCAAAGTAGACCACAGACTAGGGCACAAAGGATGTTTAAAAAATACAAAAGAATAAAAATCTGTCTATGCATATTATGAGATCATAATCAATAAAACCAGAAAAAAGTGGCAAAAGAAACCACAGACATTATGCAAATATATGGAGATTAAATAATACATTCTTGACTAATCAGTGGGTCACAGAACAAATAAAAGGAGAAATTAGCTCCTAGAACCAAACAACAATGCCAATACAACATACCAGAACCCAGGGAACACAACAAAAGCAGTCCTGAGAAAGAAGTTTAGAGCTCTGAAGTCAACATCAGAAAAACAGAGCAAGCACAAACAATGAAATGATCCATAAAACCATACACAGATAATAACAGTCTGAACCTGAAGCCAGTATAAGCAAGGAAATTATAAAAATCAGAATAGAAATTAATGAAAGTCAGAATAAAAAGCAATACAAGAAGTCAATGAATCTAAGGTGCCAGTTCTTATACAGAATAAACAAAAGAGATACTTAGCCACTTTTACCAAAAAAAAACCAAAGATCCACATCAATACAATCAGAAATGAAAAAGGTGAAATCACAACTGACACTATTGAAATCCATATAACTAGTATTTACTTTAAAAAAAACAGTATTTTAATAAATAAAGGAATCCACAAAAAATGGAGCAAATCCTAGATATTTGTGTATTACCAAAATTGACCCAAGAAGGTATAAAATCATGACTGTTCTAATGACCGGCAATCAAACTGAAGCAATAACTAAAAAAATGTACCAACCAAGAAAAACTCAGGAACCAATGCATTCATGAGAGAACTTCCTAGAAGATCTAATGCCAGTACTCCTCATAATATCTTTACTGAAGTTGAAAGGAAGAAATTTTACTAAACTCATTCTTGGAAGATAGTGTTATCATGACTTAAAACCAAAGACTCAACTGAAAAAGAAAACTACTGTCCAATCTCTTTAATGGACCTAGGTGCAACATCTCTGACAAGATACTCGCAAATAGAATATAACAAATCACTAAAAAGATTATACATCATGACTAAATATGATTCATCCACAGAATGCAAGGTTGGTTGGTTCAACATATTCAAAACAATAAATCTAATACATCACATAAATAGAAGCAAGGAGAAAAATCACATGCTTATTTCACTACATCAAAAAAAATATGGTGAAACCAAACATCTATTCATGATAAAGAACAGATGTTCTATTTCTTCTATTCTGAAGAAAAGAGGCATAGAAGAGTGATGGTGAATCTTTTAGATCTTTCAATGATTACAAACAGCCCACTGTGGCATGGGTAAATTGGTTTGCCAGCACTCATATAGGAGAACCTTATCTCAATCTGACAAAACCTATTTATGATAGACCTAGTGCCAGCATCACATTAAATGTTGAAAGGCTGAAAGTTTTCTGTCTAAAATAAAAACAAGACAAGTGTATTTACTATTGACACTCGTATTTAACATGGTAGTTGAAAATTTAGCCAGAGCAAGCAGGCAAGAGAAAGAAATAAAGAGCTATTTATAGTAAAGGCAGAAATCAAAAGCAAATTAATTTGATTTGCAGACAACGTGGTCCTGTACCTGAAATAGCCCAAAACGTCCATCAAAAGACTTCTAAAGCTAATAAACAAATTCAGCAAGTTAGCAGAAAATAAAATCAACACACACAGTTTCAAGTCAGGAATTGAGATGCCTCCTGCCTTGCCTTTATTGCCTAGAATTGCCTTTGCTGTTCTAGGTTTCTTCTGTTTCCAAATGAATTTTATGAGTGTTTTCTCTAGATTTGTGAGGTATGTCAATGATATTTTGATTGGGATTGCATTAAATCTGTATAACAAGTTTGGGAGTATGGCCATTTTCACCGTGTTTGTTCTTCCTAGCCAAGAGCAAGGAATATCCTTCTATTTTCTAATATCCTCTTCAATCTCCTTTTTTAGCATAGTATAATTTTCAGCATATAGGTATTTTACATTCTTAGGTTGATTTCTAAGTATTTCATTTTTTTAGATGTTATTGCAAAGGGTGATATTTCCATAATTTCTTTCTTGGTGAGTTTCTTGTTTGTGTACAGGAATGATATTGATTTTTGAGCACTGACTTTGTATCCAGCTACACTGCTGAATTTGTTTATTATCTCTAGTAGTCTTTTAGAGGAGTTTTTTGGGTCTTCTATATAGAGTATCATGTCAGCTGCAAATAGTGATAATTTAACTTCCTTTCCTATCTTTATTCCTTCTATTTCTCTCTTGTCTGATTGCCCTGGCTAGTGTTTCTAGAACTATATTGAAAAGGAGTGGTGATAGTGGAAATCTTGTGCTGTTCCTGATTTTAAATTGAAAGCTTTCAGTTTTTGTCCATTTAGTACAATGTCGGCTGTTGATTTGTCATAGATAGCCTTTAAAAAGTTGAGATAGAACCCATGTATTCCAAGTTTCTGAAGGGTTTTTATCATGAACCTATGTTGGACTTTATCAAAAGCTTTTTCTGCATCTGTTGAGATGACCATGTTGTTTTTGTTTTTGGTTCTGTTGATGTGGTGTATTACATTTATTGATTTGTGTATGTTAAACCATCCCTGCATTCCTGGAATGAACCCCACTTGGTCATGATGTATAATCTTCTTGATGATTTGCTGCATTCTATTTGCCAGTATTTTATTGAGAATCTTTGCATCAATGTTCATGAGTGAGACTGGCCTATAGTTCTCCTTTTTGGTTGGGTCTTTCTTTGGTTTTGGTATGAGAGTAATACTTGCCTCCAGGAATGATTTAAGGAGGATTGCTTTCTTTTCAATTTCATTGAAGAGTTTAAGGAGTGTTGGCATCAAATCTTCTCTAAATTTCTTGTAGAATTCAGCTGTGAATCCATTAGGACCAGGGCTTTTCTTTGTTGGTAAGTTTTTTACTACATTTTCAATTTCCATAGCTGATTTTGGGTTATTCAAAGTTGCTATATCTTTATGGTTGAGCTGTGGTAATTCATATGTTCCTAGAAATCTGTCCATTTCCTCTGTGTTTTCCACTCTATGTGAGTAGAGATTTTCAAAGTAGGTGTTCATGATCTTTTGAATTTCCATGGGATCTGTAGTCATTTCCCTCTTTTCATTCCTTATTGCATGAATTTTGGTTTTTCATTTTTTTAAAAAGTTTAGCTGGAGATTTTTCAATTTTGTTTATTTTCTCAAAACCAACTTTCTGATTCATTGATTCTTTTTTTTTTTTTTAGTTTCAATTGCATTGATTTCTGCTCTAATCTTTGCAATTTCTTGTCTTCTATGAGCTTTGGGTTTAACTTGCTCTTCTTTTTCTAGAAGCTTGAGATGAAGCGTTAGGTTGTTTATTTGTGCTCATTCTGTTTTCTTGATATGACAATTTATTGCTATATATTTCCCTCTTAAGATCGCCTTTCATTGCATCCCACAGACTACAGTATGTTATTTCCTCATTTTCATTGAATTGTAGGTATTACTTTATTTCTTCTTTAATTTCATCTGTAGCCCACTGGTTGTTTAAAAGGTTGTTATTTAATGTCCATGTATTTATGCAGGTTTTGCAATTTCTTTTGCCATTAATTGCCAATGTCAGGGTGCTATGGTCAGATATTATGTGTGGGATAATTTCAATATCTTTGCATTTACTTAAGAATGTTTTATGGGATAATATATGGTCTATTTTGGAGAATGTCCCGTGGGCAGCTGAGAAGAATGTGTATTCTGATGTGGTTGGGTGGAACACTCTGTAAACATCTACTAAGTCCAATTGCTCACAGCTATGATTCAGTTATATTATTTCTTTGATGACTTTTTGTCTAGTAGAGCTATCTCTTTGTGACCGTGAACTGTTAATGTCACCTGTAATAATTGTGTTCTTGTGTGTTTGATTTTTCATGTCCATGAGTATCTGTCTTATATAGTTGGGTGCTCCTGTGTTTGGTGCATATATAATTGTTAGTTCTTTGTCTTGAATTTTTCCACTTACAAGTATGTAGTGACCTTCTTTGTCTCTTTTAATCATTTGAGGTTTGAAGTGCACATTGCCTGCAAATAGAATAGTTACCCCTGCTTTTTTCTGGGTACCTGTTGCATGGAATACTGTTTTCCATCCCTTGACTTTTAATCTATGAGTTTCCTTTTGGGTCAGATGTGTTTCTTGTATACAGCATATTGTGGGATCATGTTTCTTGATCCATTCTGTCAACGTATTTCTTTTAATAGGGGAATTGAGGCCATTTACATTTATGGATATTACTGATATGTACTGGTTCGACTTTGCCATGTTATGTTCCAGTTGTTTTCTTTCCACTTTTCCTCCTTATTTAATTGCTTATTCTACCTAGTGGTTTCTTTCTGTTCTTCTGGGGATTGTGCTCATTTTTATCTCTGTCTAGTATGTACCTCAATACTCTTTCTAGGATTGGTTTGATGGACATGAATTTCTTCAGTTGTTTTTTGCCATGGAAGTATCTTGTTTCTCCATTAAATTTGAATGAAAGTTTTGCTAAGTACATCATTCTGGGTTGAAAGTTTTTTTCTTTCAGGGCTTGAAATATTGCACTCCAAGCAAATCTTGACTTGAGGGTTTGTGATGAAAAGTCTGCTGTGATTATAATGGATTTTCCTTGATAGGTGAGTTGTGTCTTTTCTCTAACAGCTTTTAGTATTTTGTTTTTATGCTGTATGTCTGAGATCTTAATTATTATGTGTCTGTGTGCAGATTTATGTTGGTTGTGACTGTTTTGCATTCTATATGCCACACTTATCTGCATATCAGATTTTTCCCCATGTTTGGGACATTTTCTCCTATTACTTCTGTGAATATTTTAGTTATGTCGTTTGCATTGATTCCAGCATCTTCACAAATGCCTATTAATCTTATATTGTTGCTCTTGGCATCATCTTGAAGCTTCTGGATTGTCATTTTATGCTGCTTTGTTATTTTTAAAAGTTCTATCCTTTCATGACCACTAATTGCGATCCTGTCCTCAAGGTCCAAGGTCCTCAGCTTCATTTAAACAATTTTGAAAGCTTTGAATGAATTTTTTGTCTCTTGGATGTCTCTTTCAGTTTGCTTCATGAATTCTGCTTCTTTTCTATATTGTTCATTCAAGGTTTCAGTCAGTTTCCCATGCTCCTGTACTTTTTTCTCTATTTCTTCTTTAGCTGTGCTCAGCAACTACTTTACTAAGGTTGTTATTTCTATCTTTACATGGGAGAGTACTTCTAATTTGATTTCCTCTATGGCCTCACGGAGTTGGTTTTTTATTTCATTTGCTATCTTTTCAGAGATTTCCAGTGTGTTACTTTTGGAGTCCTCTATTTCAATGTCCACTGAACTTGCTCCTGGTGGACTAGATGTTTGAGATTGCATTTTGCTTTTTCGTTTTGCCATTTTCCCCTTTCGAGTTAGTGTTTGGTCCTTCAGACCTGTTAGTGTCAACTCTTGGTAGTGTGTATCTGGGTGTCCTAATGTAAGGTTGATGTTTGTCCAATTTCTAGGTCCCACAATGTTTAGGTGGGCCAGTCACCTGACTTCCTGCTGAAGGGCCTGTTGATTGAGTCCTATATTCTTCCTGGGCTGACAAGCCTAGTAGCACTGATGTAGGTCAAATTTTGTTACTGATATTATTTTATCTTCAGGTTATTCCAGGTCATCAAATCTCCCTGTCTATAGTGTTTGTGTTGGCTGAGGCCCTACTGTGTCCCTATTGTATGCCTGTGTGGCTCATAAGCCTTTTTGATTTTCTTCACGTTGGGGGAGTCCTTTTCAGCACACTCCTCACTCTGCCTGAAGTTTTCTGTGTGTAGGAAGGGGTCACGCTCACTCTTGTCACACTCACCAACGTCTTACAGTTAGTTGGAGGGAGCTTTACTACTGGCCCTATTTACCCACTGTACACTTCTATTTTAGGGGCATACTCACCACACTGACTGGAGACAGTTGAGATCTTCTGTTTTGGTGAGACAGTCACTTAGCCTCCCTTTAAGCTAGCGCAGATAATCTGCTGTAGTCCAAGGTTCCCTGCCTGGGATTTTCCCCATGTGCTGGGTTTCTGCCAGGGTGCATGCGGTCAAGCCCAGGGGTGGATTCCAGGCCCTGCTCACTGCTTGGAGTTCACAGAGCGTAGTCTGGTTAGGGCCCCTGGTCCCTCTTGCGCATCTTGGGGTGGTTTCAGATGCAGGGCGTGGTCTTACCATCTGGGAGCAGAGTTCCAAATTTGCCCCATGCGCTGGGATTCAGCTGGGGCATGCAGTCAGGGCCCAGGGGTGGATTCCAGGCAAATATAAGATTTTAACAGATGTTAGCACACTGATATAGTGGCATAACTATAACTACAGTCAAACTTAGGATATTTTTGTCATCCAAAATCAAAACATTCTGCCTGCTAGGTATTATTTCCCAATCCCTTCCTAGCTCAATCTAGGTAATCACTGAGCTACTCTGTATCTTCATAGATGAGTTAACAGATACTTTTTATATCTCATCAAAAAACTCTTAAATAAATTTGGTATATATATGTGCATATTCATACAGATATGTGACAAATCCTCATTATTCATGAAGGCTTCTTGTAAATTTCCCCATTTGCCAAAGTTTATCTGTAACCCCAAATTATTTTTTGCACTTTGGCATTCAGGACACATTCAAGACACACAGCTTTCACTTGTATACATACCAGGTAAGGTAAGGTGAGTCCCTACAGATTGCTTCATATCCTAAAGTATATACAAGTGACCATTTTCAAGACTCTTTAGTTCCATGCTTTGGCACTTTTATGAGTCTTGTGAATGATTTTGCTGTATAAAATCACCTCTACACATAGTAATGAAGTACTGCCTTATGTTGCTAGACAAAAAAAAATGTGTCTTGGTTATGTTTACTTCAGGCTTAGCAATTATAAGCTTTGACAGTAAATCAACAATCTATTTTAAATAAGATGCTTTTAAACAGATACATACATACAACAAGGTCATACAGTGAGTGATTGATGGAACTTTAACTGGAGGTTCACAGGACCTGGCAATTCCTGAAGAGCTGTGGTTCAGAACTCACTAATCCAAAATCTGCAGTGAGTTCACAGAATATAAATGCTAAGAAAAAAGAGCATCAATCATGCTTACACATATATATTTATGTGCGTATATACACATATATGCAAATAATTATATGTGCAGGTAGGTAATTTAGTGATTATTGATAGGCTTTATTTCTACTGCTTTGATTTCCTCAAGACACTGGTAATTTAATCTGTCATTGCTTTTGCATTAGCAGCACAAACATCACACATTTTAGAAAATAACATCTCAATATTAGTCAAGTGTGACAATACCAAGAATATCCTCCAAGGGTTAAAAAATAGTTTCATTGTGTAACACACCAATTGTATTTAGCTTCTGCCTTGAGCTAATTTCATTATGTTTGTGTGTTATTCATTCATAGAAATAGTATTTCAAAGTGTTTTCAAAGTGTTGTCTTCTCAGGACTTTAATTAGCTACAATATATAGATACAAGTACGAGCATGCCTTGTTTTCATTTCCTGATCATCTTTAGTTAATGTCTTTAATTAACTGATCTTATATTATCTCTAAATTAATTCCATCAAGATAGAAATTAAGTAGCTTGTAGACTGTCCATATAAACATCTTAAAATAGAATGTGATAATATTCAAAGCCATGACTCAAGGGAGGCATAAATAAAAGAGATAAACTTGGTTTGAGATGATGCCAAAATAAAAGGAAAGAGATCTTCTTTTTAAATTACAGATATTAGAGGCTACAGGGAGGAATATACAAATGCATTACTTATACTGCTTTCATGTCTAAAATATAATTGGATAGAAGGAAAAGAAAATGACTGTAATTCCAAATGAAAGAAAAAGGAGATATGAGTGGATAAGAGGAGATAAATTTGAAGTGAGGATTAAAAGTGAAAACAATTGATAAATTATTAACTGATACATGTTGAGAAGGCATTTTATGTAGAATTCCATCTTGCAATGGACCCTATCACTCCGTCCTGACGAGCCTCTTCCCTTACCTCCTTTGTCATGTCATGTCCTAGCCACATGATAAGGTTATTAAAGGTAAGATTTCCTCTTTCGAGAGATGATGCTTCAGAGAAACTAGGCTAATATGGTAAAGTCCTTCATAAGGCCCACAGGGTGCTCTCAATCACCCAGACTGTAGAAAAAGTATTTATGACCTGAAAGGAAATAAAAGTTATCTCTGCCAATTCTTCCACACTAACTGTAAGGCAGATAGTAATTGAATTTTCTTTCTAGATAGGGAAGAAAGGAAAAGCAGGGCATCATTTTCACCTTGCCTCTTAAGCACAGTTTCGGAGTTCCTGACCATGAGAATAAAACCGGTCTGGACTCAGCGTTGAGTTAGGAAAGCATCGAGGACCCTTGTGAGTGGATGCTACACAGACACCACTGTTTTTGTCTGAGTGTTTTATAAATCCCTTCAGCTACACACTGTAAATGCTTTCTCATAAGCAGAGGGAGTTAGGAGAGTCTCAGCCCACCGTGGAGGCAGGAGAGCTGTCACCCACTCCTGAAACTGAATAGCGGCAGCAGCAGGGTACGCGGCAGAGGAGCGCAGAGCCCACTGTCCTGGGAACACCCTCAGCGTCACCTGCAACAGGGATGGCAGCTGAGGGATGAGGCCACCAGCAAGAACCTAAAGACTCTCTCCTGAGCAAACAGAAAAAGATAAAGGTGCTCCCAGAAGAAATCTTTCTCAGCAGGAAGCCGGCAATCATGTCTTAACTTTCTGGATAGCTCTGGGGTCAGTATGCGAAAAGAATACTTTGTACTGGGTTTTCATGTCTGTGTTTCTTACAAATTATCTTTTAATTGTGGTTTTACTGGGTTTTCTTTGTAATGAGGAACTGATGCAGGAAATTCAAGTCTCTCATGTGTTAAAACAAATGCCCTTGTTTGGTCTGCTATTGTGCCCCTCAGGAGAATTTCACCTATGGCACGCTTTCCTTTAATATCTTGGCTATGTTCTTTTTCTACCCATTTTGCTAAAGACAGGATCAGTTTAGCCCAGTATGAAAACATACAGCCATGTTTGTGTTAGTATCTTTGTTTCTCCTACTTTGAAACTGGCTAACAGCCTTTATTAGCAAATAAAACCTCAAAGAGTAGACACGTAAAGTGAGAAAGCCATAAATAGTTAGGGAAAAAAAGCTGGATGAAGTTTTTTGAAAGTTCCACTCTAGGTCTACATTGATCTCCATAGTAAATATAAAAACCTAACATGTTTATTGGCCTTCTTTTGATTATAAGTCATAATTATTACACTGTTTTCACATCTACACATACCTTCTTAGTTCATACCTTCTAGAAAAACACTCAAACAAAAGTACTTTTAAAGATAAAGAGACAAAACTGTATTCAGATTATAAACTTATAAAGTTGTAAGTTTTCTAGGGCTCACTTGAGATTACACCATATGCATAAATATGTAGAATCTTAAAAGCTAAACTTTGGTTTTATAAAATATTCATTTCTATTTTGTTCAATAAAGTCAGCATCTCTGAAAAGCTATGTTATATAGACTACTCTTTCAGAAGATAACCAGCTGGTTAAAAATAAGCACCACCAATAAAATAAACACAGAAGCTCAACCCTATAAGGTAACTCCATATTAAACTGCATTTCTGTGCTGAGAGGCAGTAAGGTCAAAATAATTGGAATCATGCACTCTGCAAAAGAAGACCTGAGATCATGATTTTTACTCACTAAATACTGTGAAATTGTTAGAGGGAAAAGAGTTTATACTTACTGTAGGTAGGCCTAAAAGAGAAAATTTGCATACTACTGGGGAAAAAAATCTATAGAGAGGAAATATTATGGGTAAAAACAATTGAGAACATTATTACTAAAACAAAACAAAACAAAAAAACTATGCAATTCTGGAATGAGAGTACCATTTCCAAGAGATGGAAAGGAAAGCGTTTGACACCGCTCAGGACTACAGATGGTAGACAAGGAAGCCAGTGCTGTGTGTGTGTGCGCGTGTGTGTGCATGTGTGTTTGTGCATGTGTGTACACATGCCCACATGTGCATGCTGTGAGAAAGGTTGAGACCTAATGGTTAAGGAAAGCTCCCAAGTGGAAAAATAAACAGAATTAAACTGAGTTAGAACATGCTAGGCATAGCAAAGAAATAAAGACCAAAAGACCCTCCATCATGGGAGTTCCTTGATACAAAAAATCAATTGTCAATTTTAAATGTGGAACAGGACTATTTTATAAAATTATGAAACCCCCAAAACTTTCTAGGTGTCAGACTAAACGTGAATTATCCATGAAACATGTTCTTTATGTCTCACTTTCCTATATTATACTGTTGGAGAAATAATTTCAGTACAAAATAGGAAAGTGAGACTTGAACATGTTTCATGGATAATTCTTTGAGATCTCCTTTTAACGGAGTCAGACAAGGAGAAACCTAAATGAGCACCTTCATACATTAGGGAAACTGTGTCAGTTTCTGAATGCATCATTTTGGACATGAACTCATCAGTGTGAAGAGTCGGCTGTCACTTGCTGACGTCGCAGCTCCTGGCAGGGAACCTGACCCTCTGAGCTTCGTAGTTCTGTGCTCCCTTCTTGAAGTCCAACATCCCTCAGGTACAAACTCTCACCTATGCAGTAGCTAAGTGCTTGAGATTATGCATCTGGCTCACAGTTTTTAGGGCAGGAAAGCAGAAAGAGGTAATTCAGTATTTTCGTTTAAAATGCAAAATTTTCATACCCCATTCGTCTTCAGCAGCTTCTTAGTTCCATGTGAGTAATACACAGTTATGGTAAGAATGTGGCAATGTGCATTTGTTCACTTAATTAACACCTGAGTATGTTTATGCCAGGCCATATGCTAGATGTTCAGTTCATGGGAAAGTTCAGAATAAATGTATACCAGAAAGCAGTGCACTCTTTGAAGAAAAAGACCACCGAGCAGAACTGCATTTCGGGTAGGGGAACAAGGAAAGAACTTTGTTTGTGGGGGATGTTGGAAAAAAAGTGTGAAGTGAGAGAACCGTGGCAAAGAGCATGACTGGCAGAGGTGAACCAGATGTGCAAACGTCCTAAGGAATGACATCAACAGCAAATTAAGCCCTAAGAACAGGAGATAACGCCGCACAGAAAGGCAGGCAGTGTGGCTGGTGGGAGGAAAACACACCACAGAAGCTGAGCAACTGCAGAGTCCTTAACACTCTGCTTGATCTCCATAAATCCCCAGACACCCTGTGTTTCATGCGTTTTCATCAAAGCCCTAAGGCAATTTATTACTGGAAATAATTTGGAATAAAGTGTTATTTTTTTCCATTTGGCCCAACCCTATTTCACCTGCCAAGTCCAAAACAAAATTTCTTGCATAAGCACATTACTTCTTCATTTGACACATAGCAAAAAAAATAATAAATAAAATAGTATAAACCAAGTAAGAGGCATTAAGGCTATAAACAAAATTTGGAATCTAAATTTAGGACCTGGATTAAACAGTACATATACCTTTTCAACTGTCACTTTTGCAAGAAAAGACAGGCAGGTCAATGGAGCAGAACTGGTAGTCAAGGTAGCTACACACACACACACACACACACACACACACACTGATACAAACATCTAGAACATCTTACAAAGGTAGCATTTGAAAGCAGAGAAAAATGTGGATCCCTCAACAAATGTACGAGGATAACTGGCCAGGCATTACAGGGGAAAAATGAAGACGAATCACCACTCCTTATATCAAGATAAATTCTAATGGGTCAGGATGTAAAAAAAATAAAGATTGTACAAATTCAAGAAAACATCAATATAAACACAAAACACACACACACCCAACCAAAGACAGCCAAAGTAAAACTGATCATCAAAAAACTTTAAAAGAAAACATTGCTACAACTACGTAAAAATACAAATCCATAAAGTAGTCAGGAGACAAATATGGTGGGAAATTTTAACAGAAAACAAATTCATCAATTCATAAAAAGCTTGGACAAATTAATTTTGGAAGATAAACTACCTCCCATTCCTTTTAAAGTGACACAGCAAGAAAAGAAATGGAAGCCATTTTTAAACATAGGTGCAGATTCACATTTAAAATTAAAGGGACGTAAGAAATGAAACTGATTTGTTGTCATAACAACAAATTCTAAACAGTCCAGAAGCAACATTGAGGAGGACATAGGAAATGCTTTCCATTCTTAGTGGACATATATAATTGGTACAGCCTTTCTGACAGACAGTTCGGTTATATATGCAATAATCTGAATGTCACAAGCCCTTTGACAATTATGCTTCAAGCAATTTGTCTCCAAAGATACATTTTCATATGTATATAAAGATACAAGTCTAAGGCTGTAGGGTGGCAATTCAGAATAGTAAGGACATGGAAAAAAAATGAACACCTACCAATGAGAAATGAGTTAAATGAAGACACCACAATCATACTGTTGTACTACTCGACAGCCATTAAAAAGTCTGCACCTCACTTAGCCTGGTACAAAAGGACTTCTAAGATATAATGTTAAGTAATAAAAGCAGGACCGAGGCATTACAAGTGCTCTGTGTACATATTCTCACACACATGAAAAATATACCAGTGGGGCTGGGGATTTAGCTCAGTGGCTTAAATGCCTGCCTGGTAAGTGCAAGTTTGTGAGTTCGATCCCCGGTACCAAAAAAAGAAAGAAAGAAAGAAAGAAAGAGAAAAAGAAAAATATACCAGCAAGGACTAATCCTGGAAAGTAACCCATCATGCTCAGGGAGGCCCAGTTTACTGGTTTCATTAGCCCAGGACCATACTGAAAATAAGCTGCAAAAGGAAGACTCAAACGCAGATCTGTCAGCCTCTGAAACCACTCTGTTAATTACCATGCTCTATTCGATGGTGCAGAAAGGAAAGGATAAAAGTAGCAAGAAAACAAATGATAAGATTTTGCCTACTCTCTATTTCCCCAATAACCTTGTATAAAGATGAATAGACCTGTAAAAAAGGAAATAATAGAATTTTACAAAAGAAAAACATATTCATATTCATCTTCAGGTCCTTGAGAGGAAAAGGCTGGTGCAGCAGAGGAATTTTTAGCTGTCTTCTCTCCCCCAGGATGACCCCAAAAGATGAGCAGAATTTGTCAATATTTAGAACATCTCAGTCCTAGGTGTGTTTTAGGTGTAAAATCTATCGCTGGATTTCTTAATTTCTGACCATACACGAAAGCAAGTGTTTCTTTACTGGCTTTTATTACATTCTAATGGGCTTAAAAATTAAATAAACCTCTAGCTTTTTTGAAATCATTGTGCATTAAACATATTTATCTATAGCCAGACATGCATATTACATCACACACTGCTAACTCACTAAAGAGAGAGGAGAATTCTCAGATGAGTTTGAAATTTGCAATCCTAGAACCTGGAAAAACTGTTTGATAAGTTATTCTATGACAACAACATTAGTAATAGCTGTCCTATCCTTAAATGTTTACCTCTGTGCACAAACCCTAAAACCTGGGTCAGAACTGGGCGTGGTGGGGCACACCTATATACCCAGGACTCAGGAGGCTGAGGCAGGAGGATCTTGCAAATTTGAGACCATCCTGGTCTGCAAAGTGAGCCCAAGGCCAGTCTGAACTTCATAGTGAGACCCTGTCTCAAAAAGACAAAAAAAAAAAAAAAAAAAAAAAAAAAAAAAAAAAGACCTGGGTCAGGATAGAGACCAAAGGCTATCTCTGTGCTTCCTGACCCACTTGGAATGAACCCAGCAGAGCCAGGGTGAGCACAGAGTCTCAGGTTGGCCAATCAAATTTAAGAATCTGAAGTTGAAAACAAAGTCAGTCAGAGCCTATTCAATACTGAGTCTAATCAAGAGTTGTTTCGTAAAGAGAAAGTCCATGGTTTCCTGCTCTTGAAGTTCTCACCATTCCCCTAACATTGACTGTCTTAAAGTTTCTTCCATTCTATGAGCTGTATCAGTATCCTTTGCATTAAGCTGTCTAGATTCTGTTTTTTCTGTTTTCAACAAAATAGTGTCAACAAACAGTATGAGCATCCTTGTCACCTACCCAATACTGTATGCCTTTCCCATTTTCCCTTTCTAATACAACTTTGATTTTGTTCAGTATAACAATATTGATATTGAATATTGGTTATGGCTGTGTCTAGTTGTCCCTGCAAAGCCTAATGCAATCATAGGGGTGGGCTTCTAGAGTTTGTAATTGACCCATGGTCCAATGCTGGCATTAAGGTTTTGAGTGCTACAACTGCCCTAGGCAGGTAACCTGTATACAATATAAGGGAGGTAAAGAGGCTTGTCTTGCTCACTCTCTTGTTGCTTCTGCCAAGAACTGTTGCCCCTCTGCCATGTGCCACTGTGGCTTGGAGCCAGTCAACTATAGGCTGAAACCTCTATAAATGGTGAGCTAAATAAACCTTTCCTCCTTTAACCTTGGATTCTGGGTGTTTTGTCTCAGCAACCAGAGAAAAGTAAGAGAACATCCAATCTCCCATGATCCCTAGCAGTAACACAGTCATGTGACCCAGTCCTAGCCAATGAGATGAGCAGAAGTCACTGAAAGTGCTTCTTGAGAACTCCCTTCAATATGGCTGGATACTAGAGACTTTTATACTTTGCCCTTTGTACTCACTTGTCTTTCTGACTGGAAGGCAGGTGTGACAGAGAAAGATGGAGCCATCATCTCCTAACACTGAGACTGACTGCCACACACTAAGGATGCAGAATAGGAACTGCTGAAGAGCCATCTTCTTTCACACATCCTTGAACATCTGTACCTGCTCCGCTTCCTGACTTCTGTGTGAGAAAATAAACCCCACTTGGTTAAGCAGCTTGGACAAGTTTCTGAAATGAACACCTAAACATAATCCCTAAAAATGCACCACCCGCCCTTTTGTGAAGTCTGTGTTATGCTTTCAATTCAAAACAAGTGTTGGGAGAGAATCTAAATTGAGGCAAGAAAGGAAATAAAGACAAGCAAGGACCGGTCTGCCCTCTTGTGGCCAAATTACACAATTACAGCATATAACCCATTCAAACAGAATAGGTGATAAACGGAAATGCAGCCTAGTACCCTCTTACCTGTGGCTTGGTTTTCTCTAGTCTCAGTTACCCACAGTCGATGGTGGTTGAAATTATTGAGGGAGAAATTCTACGAACAGAATTGTTAAGTGTTGTTAATAGCATATCATACTGTGCAGTGCGATGAAATTTCACACGTCTGACCCTGAACATGGATCATCCTTTTGTCCAGTATTCCCGTGCTTGATATGCTACCCAGCTCTCAGTCACAGGGTAGCTGTATGTGTTACCAAACTCATGCTGAATCACCTGAATCAGGGTTAGTGCTTATATTCAACTAACCCTTATTGTATTATGGTGGAAGCATTATATTGCAGGGAGTCCAGATACACCAAAGAGAAGCCAAAAGTACTTCTTTTAAGTGAAAAAGTGAGAGTACAGTGAGATGTTTTGTGATACAGACCCCATGCACATGGCTTTTATTACAGTGTATGGTTACAATTGTTCTATCTTGTTGCACCTAATTCATAAATTAAACCTTATCATAGTTATGTATGTATAAAATGATAAATATAACAGGTATAGTACTATGTTGGGTTTTAGGCAATCACTAGAGATTTTAGAATGTGTTGGTAGATAAAAGGGGAGAATTATTATACAAACAGCTACTATAAAAACAGGACAGAAAAAGAATCTTTCTGACAGAGGAGGGAAAACTCAGTAGCAAAGGTGGTAATTGGTCTAGACCTTGATGAATAGTTAGAATCTTGACAGGAATAGCAGGCAGGCCAGGCACGGAGCATGAACAAAGACTGGTGAGCGTACTGAGGCATGGCGGTGAGAGACTTCCTCATGCACTGGGAAGTGTAAACATTTCCTAACAACAGAAGCTGTCCTTTTTAGGGCATTTACCAGCTCCAATGTTTGCGTATGCATTTTCTCCATAAATTCTCAGTACAAGGAAGGAAGGCAGGAAGACCACAAACAAGGAAGGAACTTTTATTTATGCTCATTCTATAAATAAAGAAATTAAAGCTGCAAGAAGTTAGTTTCTCTAGCATGACAGAGCCAGCAACAGTAGAGATGGGATACTGACAGGAAACCATCTAATGCTGAACATCTCTGCTCAAGTGAGTGATGATGATCTTGTGAAAGACCTTACTGAAAGACAGAAGAGTCCATTGGCACATGGAAGTAGTATAATCTAATGACTAAGAAGAATGCTAGGGATTTTTTTTATTGACTCGTTGTTGTTTATATATGTGATATGAACAGTGGAGTTCATTTTATGAAATTGGTATGTGCATTTAACATAATGTAATCACTCAGGGAGATCAGTAAGATTTAGGAGCATTTTATTGACGAGAACCTAGACTAAAAGTTACTGACTCTTCAAGACTTGAAGTGGCCTAAGCATCACTGATCAAGAAGAAGAGTAAGTCAGTTCCCAAGTATGTAATTCTTGTGTCAACAATCCTTGTGACCAAGGAGAATAATGCAAACACAAGAATTTCCCAACAAGCAAAGTCCCACAAGAGCCATGCACAATGGAAATATACCTGGGAGCAGAAGGGAATCCTCATGAGGGAAAATGAGCCCCTAACATGCTAGCAGGCCTTCAAAACATGCTCAGAATTGCTCAGAACCAGTGACTTCTCACCCATTCCAAAAGCAATGACTAATAAAATTATCTTCACCCTCCGCCCATCACTACTTTTTGTAGATGTAATTTAGTGGAACTGGGGTTTTAAATCACCAACACAGAATCAAAAAGATTCCAACAGCATTATGAAAGACCCACTCTTTTAAAACAACTATCTCCTTGGTAAGGCACACTTTCAGTTGTGCTACTGAACTCCAAGGAAACAAGAATAATTTAAAGGGGAAGCTAAGACACTCATACCCCCACTCTCAACACCCCAAACTAAACAAAATAGAACTGTAATCTCGTAAGCAGTATTTCATTTTTATGATGAAACCTTAAATCTATAGCAAATTGTGAGGGCGAAGGGTGGATCTGAGTTGTACAAAATAACCCAAGGCTCCCAGAATAAACTAAAGTAGTCCAATACTGGTAGCAATCTTGAGGCACAGCCTCAAGTGAGACATCTCTCTCAAGGAAACTAAATCTGACTTAAAATCAGCCTCTTATATTCTCACAAATGAAGATCAGCAGACATACTAGATGAACCAGCATGACTGAGAGTCAGCAGGGAAAAATGACAACAGAGTTAGACTTCTTCCCCCACAAGGTCTTAAGATATTGGAATTGTGAGATTCTAATCTGAAATGAAACTCATGAGGTTTCACGGGACAGTATACAAAATGACTTTAAACATAAAGGATAGCGTCAAAAGACTACCAATGATATGCATTTTGTTGTAGTATATTATAACATATTTATTATATAAATATACATTTACTCTATTGTATTATCATTGGGTAAGACAAATAGAAGATAAAAATCTTTTGAAGAAAAATTTGTGCATTGGAAGACAAATCTGAAGAAATTATTCACAATGTGGAAATGAAATAAAAATTCCCAAATGAAAGACTGTAGAAACAAAACTGTAAGATGCAAAACTCCTAAATAAAATATCACTGAGGTGATTTTTATCAATTAATCAAACATGTTTGTATGCGTGCAAAATTGGTTACCAGAGTAGCAGAGGAAATACTAATTATACATAGGAAAAAGTTAATCAAAACAAGTATTTATAAAAATAATAGACAAAATGGAAATATAAACTTTTCAACAGGATATAAAATTATGCCAAAAACATCTAACAATTATTATGCTTCATAGTATAAGGACAGAGATACTTGCTTTAAGGAATAAAATTAATCACTGCTTTGATTCCATATTACACTGGAAAGTTTAGCTAGAAGAGTAGAACAAAAACAAAGTATGCTACTCTTCCCTGAAAAGATCAAGGTGGAAAGACATCCCCAGAAGTGGCCATGCCTAACAGGGGAATATGGTCTCCAGTGCATTCTCCACTCTGAGAGACCAGGGCTTCTCAGAGAAATTAATGACTCCATGATTCCAGGAGGCAGGGAAGACTGAGATTCTAGTAACCTGAAATATTGTACAATATTCCAGAAAGAAGTGCTCAAAATAAGATGATGGCATATCACAAGGAAACAGGAGCTAGCTTTGGGCACGGAATCATCAGAGACAGTAATGAATTATAAACCAAGGGAAGAAAATAAATTCATGAGTTCTTTTCTATAAAAGGTAGATAGGTGAGTCAATGCATCAGAATACAGTAATCATAGAAGTGTGCTAAGGACTGATGAGTGACTTGTAGAAGGTAAGAAGTATCAATGAATGTTAAGTCTATAGGAAAATTCTGATGAAGAACAGGATATTTGCATCATTTTTTCTATTACTATTTACAAGGGAAAAATATAAATAATACAGATGGATATCATGGGCCTCTAGATATGATACCTCTCAAAGTATCCAATTCTCTGGCCAAAAATGTACAAACTAACTACAATCATTAACCCAGGGGGGAAAACCTCTTAACGCATGTAGAGTAGAAGGACCCTACATACACTATGGTCTCCTAGATTAGATCTTGGAACAGAAAAAATAATCAGTAGAATAATGGTGACTCTAAGGAAAGTCTATAATTTGGTTACTAGTATCACATGAATTTCAATTACTTTTCTCTTTATTTCTGATACTGTGAATTTAACCCAAGTGTACTCTAACCTGAACTAGATCCCCAGCCCATTTTTGTCAGCTTCAATCTGAGACAGGGTCTTGTTAAAGTGTCCAGGCTGACCTCAGACCCATGAGCCCATGCCTTAGCCTCTCCAGTGTCTAGGATCACATGTGTGCCCCATCATGCCTGTCTGAATGCATTAGTTTCAATGAATGCCAACATAATCTAAGAGAGATATGACAATTCTCTGTACTATCTTTACAACTACTCTTTTAATATAAAATAATTTTTAGAAGTAAAAGTTTTTGATGAAAAATGAAAATAGGCTGTGCTTTTCAAAATCACCAGTATTATTAAAGACAAGGACAGTGTGAAACGTTGCTGATTAAAGCTGGCTACAGAACCATGAAACTAAATCCAATACCTGCCTTTGGATGGCATTCTGTACTGCTGATAGGAATGAAATTACTATCAAGGAAATTGGGTCAAGTGACCACATTGCAATAGGAATTATGAAGTATATCAAAATTTAATTCCTTAATGTTGATAACTATACTATGTTTATGTTAGAATTACCTTTGAAGTATTTAGGGAGAGGGAGAGAGGGAAGGAGGATGAGGACACGGGAGGAGAATAAGAGAAAAGTATATAAATGATAAGGCAAACAGGGTCTGAATCTGTGTAAGGGATACTAAATATAATTCTGACACTAACTCCCAAAGATGAGTCAGATTTCATAGGTTAAGGGCATAGTCTTTGGCAAGATCACCATAACTCTGGAGGCCAGTGATAAGTTCTGGGGTTCCTAGGCCACCCACACTTTTGGCCAACTGGTTATAAGTCCAAGGGTTCCTATTATTTCTTCCAGTTTGATAGCTTTCCAGAAAACTGATGAAACTTAGGAAACTACTACACATGCAATAGTTTTATTGTAAGTGATACCAGTGAGGTCCAGCTGAATGAAGAGCTATACAGGGAAGTCTGGGAGAGCACCAGATGTGAAGCTTCCATGTCCCCAGGACCGTTTAGCCTATTGATATACTAATGTCTGGTCAGTAATCAGAAAGGCTCTCCCAAACTTTGATGTCCAGATTTCTTACTGGGGTTCCACTACAGAGGTATGGCTGTTTCAGTCATAGACTACATCACTGAACTCAATCTCCAGCCTGAAGATCAAGCTAATATTATTTGGCTTAAAGTTCCAGCTATCTGATCACATGAAGGTCTTACTGGCATAACCCCTCCTCACCTTGAGTTGTCTCATTTGCATGAACTCAGGTATGGCCCAAGAGTCCCAACATGAATAGCAAAGACATGCCATCACTCAGAAGATTCCAGCCCAGCTGCGATGGTGCTGGTCTCTCGTCCTAGCACTCGGATGGCTAAGGCAGGGGGATCACTGTGAGTCTGAAGCCAGCCTGGGCTACATAGTGAATTTGAGGTCAGTCTGGGCTACATAGCAAGACTCTTGTCTCAAAAGCTAAAAAACAAACAATCTAAAAAAAGGAAAGGAGAAAAGGATTCCAACACTGTTATGACATAAAGGGTCTCCAAAAGTCTCCTGCGTTTGGAAGTGCAGCTTTTGGAACATGACTGAATGGATCATGGGGGCTTTAACGTCATGAGTTGAATAACTCCCTGATGAGATAATTTGACTGTTTTATTGCAAGATGATAGAAATACCAAAGGCCTTGTCTTACTGAAGGGAGTGGATGATGGACCATTACCTTGCTGCCTATATTTTGTCTCCGGCCCCTCCCTCTGTCTGTTTCCCTCTCTCTACTTCCTGGCTGCCATGAGGTACTTTCCTCCACCACTTCCGGCTGCCATGATATTCTTTCACCCCTAAGGCCCTCAGCAATGAAACCTGCTGGCCATAAACTGAACTCACGTAAACCTTGAGTCCACATAAACTTTGTTTCTGTCAGGTATTTTGTTACAGAGACGAAAAGCTAGTGCAAAGCATTTAGGGTTTACCTTCCATGAACTAGGAAAAAGACCAGTTCAATTCTGTGCTATTGGTACTATTTATTTTATCTTGCATTATTTACTTTGCAACTTTTCTGCAAATTTTTCAAAAACACATTAAAAATGTCCCTCTCGCTCCTTTCAGTACATTTATAAAACTTAACAAGGAAGAAAAAAAATTTCCATGAGATATGTTCTTTATACATAAGATCAAAGTCTAAGCAAGAATGATCAAAACTAAGAGAATTTTTAAAAGTTTGGAGGTGTAAATCAACCTCCAGATATCAACTCCATTTCTATACATAGACAACTGCTAGCAAATTGTTTAAGAATTCCATTTACAATAGCAACAGATATATACAATATTTTAATAAAGTATAAAATATGCACTAACAAAATTTTTTAAAGTTTATGTCACTGAAGACTAAAGAAATATATACTATGAACATTGTATGTTTTATTAGAAAGATATTATCTCTCCTTCAAATTATTCTGACAATGTTGTTAATGTTATAGTTGTTATGTTTGCTTTTTAAGAGTTGCTATGTTTTTATGTATGTGTGTGTGTCTGTGTGTGTAAAAGGACAACGTGATTCTTAAATTTACACAAAGCAGCAAAGAACGAAGAATGATCACTGCACCCCCTAAAAGGAATGAAGGGACTTGCTTTGCCAACAGTCAGGACTGAGTATGAAGCCATAGAAATTAATGCAGTGCGTAATTTGGTACAGGGCTAAACAGAGCAAATGTTAGTAATTACTGTGTCAAGTAGATGATCTTGGCAGCAAATAAAGGAAAGCTGGCACTCAAGTGGCTTAAACAGTAATTTAATAGGAAATCTAAATGTGGAGCTATTTTCAGGCTTGAATAATTTTGTGGCTCCATGGTGTCATCAGGGAAACAGACTTGTCCCTCTATTCTGACATTCTCAGTTTGGTGGCTCTGAGAACTCAGGATGGTCTCCTTCCTAAGCATAAGGTGGCTGCCTGCTCTATCAATTCTCCTGTATCACAGTAATGGCAAAGCCAGCTAAGATAAATACCTACAGTCTCTCCCTCAGAAATTGGCAAACCTTTCTAAAAATCCCAAGACAAGTTTCTCCTTATATCTGTAGGACCAAGACTGGGCAGCCACCCAACTGTTAAACAAAATTCACTTCTTCCGAAATCACATACTGGTAAAGGGGTTGAAGTCAGCATAAACTGCCTGTGATAACTGCTCTAGGTAGAATGGATGCTGGGTATTGTCATAAAGAGACAGTCATGTTAATACTGGTGGAAAAAACTTTGATGTTATTCTTGACACATTTCAGTGTTTTCTCAAAATTAAAAATAAGCACATCTCATTCCGCTATCCTATTTAAATGACACTCGGTTATCCTGCTTAAAGGTTATCACATCTGATTCCTTCCTCTTGAATACATAGGAGACCCAGTAGGACCTTGTCATTTGTTGATTGCCTTCTAAATGTCAGGTACTGAGCTAAATACAACACCAGATTAATCCTTCTATGATGTCTCAATACTTCCCACTCTATAAATGATGCATCAGCCTGAAGAACAAAAAAGATTTAGAAAAGTCACTTGTTTAATAAGTGGTCAAGCTGCAACT
>PVJX010007960.1:0-68068 GCA_004027295.1 Dolichotis patagonum | reverse complement strand
AACTTATATAAAGGGAAATCAGATATTTAAGATTACAGTTCTTGCTATATTGACCTATCAGGGCTTTTGCTAAATTGAATTTTACAAGAAAATGCACAAATAAGTCTTAACTGAGGAGACTGACTAAAATTTGGTCACAAAGAATCTTTGTCAGTATGAAGAAATAATACCACATATATAATTTTTTACTCCCTTATTTTCCTTTTTTTATAACCCACCGTATCAAATTATTAATGACACTGCTTTTTAAATGATACTTCTTAAGAGATTACTTAAAACCAAGTACTTCCATGCACAGCGTAAAAATGGTCTAGTATTTCTCATCAACTGCAAGTGTTGACTTATCATAATGAAATATCAGAATGGAGAAAGATTTTAGGTTTATAAAATTAATCACCACAAAAATGATATTATTGGGTGCACTTCATGTTTGAGTCACTGTTCTAAGTCCTTGGGATGTATCACTCTATTTAATTTCAGCACTGATATCCTACCTTGCCCACAGTAGCACAGTTAGTAAGGGGTAAAACACAATTGGCCAGTATGTGCATAGCACTCAACCTGCCAATTCACCCTCCATTTCTTTCTGACAGCACACGTAGATATTGGACCTAAGTATCCTTTTTCTGACTCAGAATGGAGCTTCTCAGTTTTTATCAGTTCAGTGCTCTAGGCAAAGCTTGCCAGCAGGGTGGTGCTGGTATCCAAGAAGACCTTAATTAGTCAAGTCTTAGAGATGATTTATTCCAACCTTCTCATTGTATAGATAAGGAAATAATGTCCAGCAAGGTTAAGTAATTTTTCTAGGTCACATAGTGGCAGATCAGGACACTGATAAAATGCTCAGATTTTTACAGAACTTCCTATATAGCCATCAGAGAATGGTAAATGATAGGACAAATGGATTGATTTAGGGAGTAAAACGTCATACCTACATGAAAAGAATATTATGAAATGGCATGGCACACTGTTCTACTAAGGATGCTTAAAATCCTCCCAGCCACTGTTCTAAATAGACTCTCACTGAAGATATCTCAGTTTCAAATGACTTTGTCTTGTTTTGATTAATACAGTGGAAAACAGCATTGCTGAGTAAAGTATACAAATATGTATTGAGCATTCCGGGCAAGTGCCCTACTAGGCGGTGGTATGAGTTAGAATGGAAGCAGGTGAGATGGAAATTGGTCCCTGGTCTCCTGCTAGGCAAAGCAGAATGGTTTTCTTCTGCCAAGCGGAGAAGATAAACGCAGTGAACAGGAAGTGGGGATATTATCCTTCCAGGAACTGGTAATGGCCTTCAGATGCATAGGCAGCCGTGCACAAGCTTTCCAGATGAATTGTTTAAAAATTACTTAGGGTATATCTTCTTTTCTTTGTTCCTACATTTTCAATTCTCCTGTTACTTCTTGGAAATCATTAAGAGAGAAGAACAAGTCAAAGTGGGTAGATTCTGCTTGACCTCATACAAGAGTCAGCAAGATAAGCACACATACACGTGGGATAGAGAGTGTGGGGGCCAGAGAGTAATGTTTGCTTTTTTTTTTTTTTCCTTCACATCATCTGGAGCGGCCACTGGTACCTGCCAAGGCCAGAGAATGTGACCTCTGGTGGATTCCATGAGTCTGCCTCGCAAATTTGCTACTTCTACACTGGTAACAGAGAATTAAGGTTCTCCTAAAGCTCTAGAGAATTGTTAAAGCTCTTCTGCTTACCTGGCTGTGTATCTCCAAATGTTACTATAAGAGAAAATCTTGGCCTAATTTACTGGAACCATAACAAGTATTTACTGAATAAATGCATGGGTCACTTGCTCCTTCCTAGAAATTACTATCAAGCTAAGGAGCCAGTGTGGTGTTTCTGTGTGGAAAACTCTGAATTCTAAACAGTTTTCTTTTAAACTATCCTTTCTGGAATAAAGGTCCATACAGCCTTACAGGGCAGCTTGATAAAAAGCTCCCACCTATGTTGATTTTCCTCTCCTTTCATCTTGAAAAGGAATAAAATGAAGCCTGAAAATATTTACAACTATCTGACTCCAGTGAAGATAAAAGACAGCCCAGATTGCCTCATATATATACTTCATAAAAACAAAGAGTAGACCCAGTCTCCGAATTTATAGCAAGTTGCCAAGTTTGACAAAATGGCTTTTTGCCTTATCTCTGCCAAAGTATCTAACCCATAGCAGAGTGAGTTACAAGGCAAGCAGGAGAAGAAAGCTGATTACCCATCATTTGTTATTTGGCAAAGCAAAACTCCGAGTGCAGAGTGCTTGCGTTTCTTCAGATGGAGGCTTTGGGTTGCTCGCCGTGCTCACCTAGTGTGTCCCTGGGCTTGAACACCCCTTCTCATTGACACCGTGCATTTCCTGCACACCTACACTGTGTCAGGTGATATATCAGGCATCCAGGATACACAGACAAATCACATTTGACCCTGGGAGGCACCTAAAGACAATTAACTGCAACAAATTATGCAACATGCACTGACTGAAATATGCTTTTCTAATGCAAAATGCTTTGGGACCAGAGATGTAAACAATGCTGATCTCACAGTCAGAGCATATCTGTTTCCGCTTATGGGAGAAGGTCTTTAAGTTTTTCACAACAAAAACACTTCTGCATCAAAATTTTTGACAGTTAGCAGTAATGAGAGGCTATCATTAGTTATTAATTATTTTATTGGTTTGTATTGCTAACCAAGCACTATACTAACAATCAAATCCTCACATTTTTCCAAGTGAGGAAATTGAAGTTCAGAATTTAATAATCTTCTAACATAAAAATTGTCTTTATATTGACTTTCTTCAGGGGAACTCAAGGCATTCACACTTTGAAAACATGAAGGGATTAGTTTCTGTTATCATCATGATGAAGGAGGCCCATAATAACAAAGACAGGAACAAAAAGCTTGAGTTTACTGATGCCAAGACAGAATGCAGAGGCTGTGGAGGGGAACAAGGATTTCTATCAGCTCCGACTCAAGCCATTCTACAGATATCAGACAACTTCTGTCACTTCTAACTATCCAGCTGCTTTCCCCACAATCATCAGAATTGGAAAAACAGGTTCATGTATTCAGAATTTATCACCTCTGATGATCTGGCTTCTCCAAGAGTTGTGAGATAGAATCCAAATTCCTCCTTTCAGAAAAATCTGTTATCACACTGTTGGCCAATTAAAACCTTTGTTATGTGATACTTGGGCCATTAATGCAGGAGTCAGAGGTGAGTATGAACAATATCTTGGTTGGCTATATCAAGATACCATATGTCAGATAAGCGGGTTATATTCAAAGAACTACTGAGAAAAGCAAAACTGAGATTTCTCATATCTTTCCATTGTCTCCAAATATGGATTCTTTTGGAGACCTCTTCCACTATCACCAAGGTATTTAGCTCTTTTAAGATTACAGCATTGTTTTCTGGGTTCTGATAACTGCTACATCACTTACATCTTTCATCAGAAGTTAAAAATATTACTGCTAAAATCTCATAGATATAACATCAAACTACTTGTTCCAAGAAGTAGCATTTAGGTAGTGGATTTAGAATAGCCCTGGCCCTAGTGAGAAGCCTGTTCTGTAATTATCTAGCTCTGTGACCTTCACAGTTGCCTTAACTTCTGTACACTGTAATGTTTCCAGTTGCATAATGTGAGGTTTGGCTAGTTTAATACATTTACAACACAAATTTATAGGACAGCAGCAAGTGAGTAATTAAAAAAAAAACCTAAGCCCTAGTCTTAAATATTTACAGGTGATTCCCGTCTGCATTTGCCTAAAGTCCCATGATGGGTGTGAGGTATGCATAGTTTGAAACACCAGGACAAACCTTTCCACTTTGTCAATCAATGGTTTGATGAAATGGACACCCACAAAAAGAGAAGAAATAATTAAATTCATATTTTTCAATTTATAAAGTCTGCATTACAGCTCATATTTCTAAGAGTAGCGATCAGGTTGCATAGATTTCATGATATTAGTACCAGGCAAGACTACCTACATTTAATAAGAATGAACAATTCCCTAATGAATTTTATGGCAATAGCTAGTTAATATTTTTGTACTTTAAATGAAGTATTAAAAACTGAAGTATTACTTTTTCTGGTCACAACCAAAACAAAAGGCAACTCCAGCAACTAAGAACAAGGTAATTAAGTTTGGGCTTATGATGAATTTGGAGTTTTGCAAAGGTAAAGGTATCCCCAACCAATAAAACAGGTGCCTTGATCAGCAAGCAGAATTAAGATAGAATATTAAATTCTTTGAAAACAATTTGGAAAGGAATTTAG
This sequence comes from Dolichotis patagonum, assembly GCA_004027295.1. Classification (NCBI taxonomy): domain Eukaryota; kingdom Metazoa; phylum Chordata; class Mammalia; order Rodentia; family Caviidae; genus Dolichotis; species Dolichotis patagonum. Next base: position 63,779 of record PVJX010007960.1, on the reverse strand, counting down.
AAACCATATCCAAATAATACTTGGGAGCTGACATTTCAAAAATGCATTTGCTCTTTATTCTAATCCCTTTGGTAATGTTATCAAAGTGAAGGCATGCCATATGGAACCAAAAATATTCAGTGAGATGAAGGAGTAGTCAGATGCACAGGATTGGAAGAGGCCCAGAGATTACAATCTGGCTCACCTTACATATCCAATCTCAGTTCTCTAAAGGCTCATAAGGGCTGTCAGTTATGGAGAAACTGTGGTACAACTGCACTGGGTAGATTTATGCATTCTCAAAGGAACACTAAGCAGACCAATGTATAGAGAGATTACTTTACACAATGTATCATAGTAGGTTAAAGATGAAGTCAGAATTGGAACCCGTTTCTGTCACTTTCCACTGCTTATGAACTTGATTATCTTCCAACCAGTTCTCTAACATTTTTGCCTTGTTGACATACAAGCACAGGCAAATGTTAGCAGGTTCAGTGTTTGCACAGCTTTTTTTTTTTCCAGGAGGATTACAGATTGGATTACTGTGAAGTGGTTTTATGCCAATAATACATTGTTATTGAAGTGATGTTTTTCCTGTTGTTTTCTTGTTTATCCAGTTTTTGTTCTTATTGTTTATCTGGTATCCATTGTATTTCTTATGACATCTGATTATCTAGTTTGCATGTGACACTCACCAGTACTGGAAAATAAAACATAATCTTTGATTAAAACTTTATTGTCTCTGCAGACTTGCACAATGTGCTTAATGTATTTGCACAATCAGTCAAAATTATGATAATAAATTCCTTATGAAGTGATCTTCAATTACACTGAGATCAAAAGTAAGCAATAGCAAATTATTTTACACATAGAGAAAGTCCATCTCATGTTGACAAATGATATAAGCAAGGACACATTATGGCTGAAGGCAGCAGATGCTTAGGGAAAGACCGAATGGATTATTTTTACTTTTTATGTCAACAGTTTCTTTTGCTACAGAGGAAACAAACCAGACATAATGGATCATTGATGCCACACATTATAAGTCAAAAGCAGAAAAAAGTGCTGTGGTTTGGCATGCTATCAATCAATCATGAATGGATGTAGACTCAGCCATTGAAACAGGGGCCTTACTGGCAGATCATCCTTCCCCAGTGTACATTTCCTACTACCAGCAGTTGAATCCTGGCTTTGCTGGAAACACCGCTGGCACATTCAACAACAGCCCTTCCCACATCATCTCCCTCCCTTGGGGAGAGCAGCCCAGCTGGTTAAAATTAGAATCATAGGGTCTTACAGAAAAGGAGCTGATGCACTTGCAGGTGAGGTGTCTTGAGGGCTTGTGTCATCTCAGCCGAGGCAATGCAGTCTCCCTAGAGTTGATGCGGCTGCCTTGCCCCAGGCCCTTGCTCATGGAGGAGGGAAACCTTCAGCACGCCATTCAAAGAGCAAGAACAAGGGATGAAGTCTGCAGGACTGTCGGAATTTGCCTGCCAAGGCTACCTCACCCTTTCCTAAGATGGGGCAGCTTTAGCACCTCCTGTGACCTTTGGAGCCAATATGAGCAGCAGGAGCTGACTGGCTCCTCAGAGGCAAGGCTGTGGGACATGCACACTGGAGAAGCCCTTATCCACGAGTCTCTGATGCCTGTTCCTTTTGTTTCCATAAAGCTACTTAATGAGATTCTTCATGCATAAAATTAATTTTTGCCCTCTTCTATCAGCTTTTACCACTAAAGGATTTAGTTACAACTTTGTCAGATTTTATTTATATATGCAATAAGGAGACCTGAATCCTAATGAAGGCTGTTACGGGCAATAATGGGAGATACAAGGAAAGCTGAGCTCAGGCAGGAACCCAGGCTCCCTCCGGATGCCAGGATGCCTCATGCAGGAGCTCCCCCACTGCAGAAATGCACCAGCCAGCCTCTCCCTAGCCAGACCAGTACCTCAAGTCAGACCCTAATTTGTTGCTGGGGGAGAGGGGCAGAGCAGAGCTATTAATAAACAGCACAAATAAATTAGGTTGTATGGGAATTTGGTAGTTTTCTTACAGACTAGATTTGCTCTGAAACATTTCTCAACTGCATCCTGCTCCACTGCTCTGCAGCCAATGGATTACTGCGTTGATTGCCACTGGGAAGCTCTCTGGAGCTGGAATGGAAGCAAGATTGGACAGCATCCTTGATTGTAATAACTGCTCTTGTTCCCCGAGCATCCACTAAGGCCAGGCTCTGTGCCAGTCACTATGCTGACATGATGTCATGGAATTGTCAAAACAGCTGGTTGAGTAGCTATTGTCTATATTATTATAAAAGAATGCTCAGAGAGATTCCCAACCTGCCTTGCACAATTCTAATTTGCAGAATTCCACCTCATTCTCATGTAACAGGACGTTGACTCCCTCCTCTATATGCTAATCTTAGTCAGGATTCCTCAAAGTTGGAAAGGACAATCATGTGGAATATGGAACTAGCACTCAGTTGGATGCAGGAATAGGCTCCTAATCTTCTTTCTATTTTTATTACTAAATTCTGTGTTATCTTAAGCAAATAACCTCACGTCTCTGGATGTCGATTTCTCAATTGAAAAATAGGACTGTTTTCAAGGAGCCTGTTTGGTGCTAGCATTTTTGTTCCAGGACGCTATGTTCACACAGTTAACACCAGAGCGTGTGCAAAGTGCATACATTAGCTCACAGACAGAAACTGAGCTCGTTTTTTTCAGAGCTAAAACACTTGGAGTTATGCCACCACGCAGAGAGCATTGGGATGGACTCAGATTTCCAACGCTGTGAGTGACTGCCAAGCTGCCAAAGAACATCAGAGAGTTTTTTCTTGTTCACTCTTTTCTTGCCAGCATTAGAGATTAAGAATCACGAAGAAAACCGAAATGAAAGTTGCATGAGATGGCTAAGTACTCGCAACCGGAGAGGAAGAGAACAAAGGCACAGCTTACCCTTCCTACAGCGGGCACCCTGCCTCGAAGTCCCAGAGGTTACAAAGGGATTTCATTTGCTGAAAAGCTTGACTCTACTGATGCCTCACATTTCCAGCAGGGAAAAGAGGTTACTGTCCATTTGAATCACAGGGAAGTACATCTAGGACACAATGCGACCTTTGTCCTCTCTTATGGTTGTTGTTTTTGATGCTGTGACAGAAGGACCACAGCCACAATCATTTATTCATTCAACAAATATCTCCTGACATCTTACTGTGCCCCATGCTAGGTACCATGGAGGAGGGAAACCCTTCCTCAGTACACCCTCCAAGGAGCAAGAACGAAGGCTGAAGTCTGCAGGACTGTTGGACTTTGCCTGCCAAGGCTGCCTAACCCTTTCCTAGATGGTGCAGCTCTAGCCTGGGCCTTGGATTCCCCATGGACATTCCAGAGAAAAACATTTTCACTAATTTCTCTCCATTGGCTGCCACAAAGGCTAACCGACTCTACCCACCAGGTTACATGTTCTCAGTTAACATGCTGATACGGATCTTATTGTTGCCAATTAAAAGGCTGGGAAGCCACAGTGACTCTACAGTTCCTTGAGAGAAAGGTACAATTGTTTTCAGAAACCCTGGAACTAACTACTCTACCTCACAGAGACTGTAGTTTATAACATGGGTTTTCAGGTAGAAGTACATAAAGACATCTGACAATGTACTATACCATTCAGAAAAAAAAAAAAAGTGTTGAAAAGTCCTGAGAGTGATCATAGGCTAGTGGCAAAAATAAATAATTACAATGCAAGATATGTATTGCTATGGTAAAAAAAAAAAAAAAAGGTGGGGTGTGTATGTTTACAGGATGGTCACATAGCTGCACAGGAATAGACCATGAGGGGCTGGGGATTTAGCTCAGCGGCAAAAGCGCCTGCCTCGTAAGCGCACGGTAGTGAGTTCAATCCTCCATACCGATTAAAAAAAAAAATGGAATAGGCCATGAGACAAGACACTCACTAAATTTAGACAGAAAGAAAGAATCCAAGAAGGATACAGACATTTGAGAGAAGTCTTAAAGGATAAGTGGAAATTAGCCAGACAAATTAGTGAGGGAACAGTGTCCTAACAGACAGAAGGGTAGATGGTTTTTTGCTGATTGCACCGTGCCAAAGGGGAGAAAATATTGCTTCAACACAGGTCAGGATATTCTTCCTTCAGAGGAGTCTTCAGTAATTTCAATGGGGGAATGCTTAGGTTTCCAAATACATGTAATTTTTCTCTTTTTAAATTTAGCTAAGCTCCCTTTCCTTTCTAGGAAACTGATTGCAAATATCTCTTCCTCGTCCTCTCTAAAAATTTAATTTCAAGTAGATGCAGAAATATTACTTACCACTGTACAAGATCAGGAGGAAGGAACAGTGGGAGGAATAAGAGAACTGGCATAGGTGAAGCCTCAGCCAAACCCACATACTCCATAGAGTGAGGTCCCAGGATCCATAAGGCCAAGGACTGGTGAAAAAATGAAAGACTCGGGGGAGTAAAAAGTACAGAAGGATGTGAACAAGGCAGCCACTTGGTTCAAATATTGAATCAGCAGTGAAAACCAAAAAGATAAGGAGCCTACAAAGATCATCTTTGCTCTCTTTGTAGTCACTAAGAAATAAATGTAAAATATAGAAAGTAAGTTGCCAAGAGTTAATAGATGGACTTGAGGTAGAAAATCAAGAATAAGAAATGCTCTTCACATATCCTGGCGAGGGAAGGTGTTAAGTATGATTTAGGGCATCATCTCTATGCAGTCTGTGTCACACTAGCAGTGTCATGAAAGGTGGGGGAGGTAGAGGAAGGTGTATGGCCTTCCTCTCTTAGATTCATTCTCAGTCCTGAAAGATTCATTGAGCAGATTTAGGGAAAGGAAAAAGATACAGTGAAGTGTCTATGTTAATGGTTAATGTCTTCAAGTTAGAACAAGTCATTCATAGCACCATTGGCAAATAGGATCTTTACTTTCCTATTTATGATAAAGTGAGGGTCATAGGCCAAAAACAGACTTGAGGAAAATAAATATAACACGATACTGAACAGTTTCTTTTGATTCACATGAAAAGAGAAAATGTTTTCATAGGAGAAAGCCCAAGAGGGTTTCATGGGGTGTAATTATGAGCATTTTTTGTTTTGTTTTGTTTTTTTGTTTTTGCACTACCATTGTGATTTTAATATTTCTTCTGAGTGGTAAAGATTCTTTGTAATATTTAGAATTTACACAAAGGCCCACAAATGAAAATAAAAATCATTCATTCTGTTAAAGAAAGGGATCACTAATGTGTAAGTTTTATAGATAGAGGTGTTTAAAAGAAAAACAGAAGAAAGAACTTACAAGAAAGTGTGAGGGCTTTGACCTCAAAATTGAATGGCAACTAATCTGGTGGCATAAACATTGCTCCTGTTAATGGAGAAATATTGAGCTACATAAATACTTGCCAGACACTTCATGGCTAAAACTAAAAATAATTGAGACAATGTATTTACATGAAAATATGAAGTTAGTTTTATAAAAAGTGTCACACCAGTAGAAATTCTTGACATACACTACCCAAGAACCTCACCCTCACTCTTCTTCAAATCATCTGTATTTTTTTCCTTGTGGCCAGTTCTGTTTTTATAAAAATGACATCACTGATTTGGTGAGACTCAACGATAAAGTTAACATAGAAAAAAATCAAACTAAGAGTCAAAATGATTTTAGAATAAATCAAAATGTTATCTAGAGCTGCTCCCCTGCAATCCTTTTGCAAATGTAGACCCAGGTTCTGAGTAAAGGAAGGAATCACTGTTGTGTTTCAATAGGACAGATTCTTTATTGTTGACTTTTGCCCTTGCCTCTTACACTCAAGCTGAGAATACTGCAGCATTTGGTCAAGGCAAATTGCTTCTTCTGCTCCTAATGGTACTTTCCTGAAATACAGATTTCACAACTGGCTGTAGTCCAGGTGACACCACACTCGCCCAGTCATAGTGTGACAACTGTATCGGGTCAAGCTGTGGCCTGGGCCTTGGATTCCCCATGGACATTCCAGAGAAAAACATTTTCACTAATTTCTCTCCATTGGCTGCCACAAAGGCTAACCGACTACCCACCAGGTTATATGTTCTCAGATAATATGCTGATATGGATCTTATTGTTGCCAATTAAAAGACTGGGAAGCCACAGTGACTCTAAGTTCCTCGAGAGAAAGGTCCAATTGTTTTAGGAAAGAATCCTGGAATTAACTATTCTACTATACGAGGATTGTAGTTTATATCATGGGTTTTCAGGTAGAAAGCTCATAAGGACATCTGACAATGTTCTGTACCGTAAAAAGAACACCATGAAGCTCAGATAGTTCTTTCCTGAGGGTACCATTTCTAGGTAAATGCATCTACCTATAGACAGAGATACCGAAGGAATAGTTTTTCAATTTCCAGACAAAATGGGAAAAATATTAGGATTGACAAAGAGATCTCTGAATAAAATATACATGTATTGGAAATATGTTGTTGTCTTTGTATGTTTGGGGGTGCTATACAAAAATACTATACAGTAGATAATTAATAAAAATATTCATTACAGTGTTTGTTTCAGCAGTACATATACTAAAAACAAAATTACTCATCATGGTTCTGGAGGCTAGGAAGTTTAATATTAAGATTCTAGCCTTTGCTGCATTGTGTATGGCATGAAAAAAAGGACAGAGAGGACCAAACTCATGCTTTTATAAGAAAATCACTTCTGCAAAACCAACCCACTCCTGTGACAAAAGCATAAATCCATTCATGAGATTAGTGCTCCCCGGGACCCAGGCACCTCCCAACAGGCCCCACCTGCTAGGAATTACAGTAAATCCCCCATCACTAGCATAGATTGAACCCTTGTCATCCATGGTGAGAAAGCACCCATTTCCTGTGTGGAGGAGACAAGAAGCCAGGATTCTGTCCTTAATGCTGAGAACAGATGCAACAGAAATGGTCCTGATTCAGAATTCTGCTTGCCGAGGAATGAGTTGGAACTGTTTGACCAGTCAATAGATAATATACTTAAGAAGAAAGCAAGTTTATTCAGGAAGAAGCTTTATTCCAAGACATTGCTGAGGATTTGAAATTGGCAAGAGTGATTCCGGAGAATGAACCAGCTACATGCAGCAATGTCTCCGTGAGCATCCAACCCAAACAGAACATTATCTTGCTTACTTCTCTGAAACCAAAGCAAGCCTTAAGAAATGTAAGCAATTTTTTAAAAAAAAGATTTTGTCTGTGGTGCCTTGTTCTCTAATACAAACGCTTAGCTCAGGAGAAAAAAAAATGCCATATTAATTCATGCCTGGGTGTTTGGGATATTCGGTAAAATTGGTATTTTCTACAAGGAAGGCTAATTGTCTTGGTTTTTCAATATTTTTGAAGCTATCTTTTGTTATTTAACTCTCCTTTATTACCACAACCCCAATGTAACTGAACTGAAGTCTTGATTTATTTTTATTTTGTAACCCCAAGTGATCATCAGTCTACCTGCTTGATTTTCAGTAAAATGCAAATAGTGTATGTATTTAGAATAACTTAGTAAATAATTTATAGCCTATACTGTAAATTATTTATTTACTCCAGGCATACATACTTAGAATATGAACATAAATATTTCATAGTCTGTGCCATTGCTAACAAAAATATTAAATCAGCCTTCTTGAAACTCTGGGTTATACTGTGCATATACTCCATATCTTCGATGGTCTGTACACAGTCATATACCATCATACATTAGTAAACAAAGTGCATAAGTAAGCAAAACTTACTGCATTTGCTGAATTTTCCCAAACAATTAGTCCTTAAAGTCTATTTGAATTTCTCCTCCTAACACTGCCTTGTAACTCTTATCTGTTATTTTTCTACCTTTGTGTAGTCTGGTATGTTGCTCTTTATCAAGCAACATATTTTTATGAAGTCTGAAAATACATTATACTTGCTAGGAATTCACAGTGGACACTAGAGGAAAAGTGTGTATTGGCTGAATTGTGTATATACGTAGTCAAAAAAATGAAAACCACTAAGCCCCTTATTGTAGTCAGGGATTATAAGGGAATGTATTTAATACAGGTCACATAATTTAGTAGGTTATTTTATAATATCCACCCAAAAAATCAAATGAAGAAGAGTGAAAATTATCTGTTCACACACTACATCCCCAAAGTATCCAGCTGAGTGCCTGAATCTCATGGCAATGTCTCACACAGTCCAGTTGAAGACCTAAAGCCCGTGGCATCTCCTACAAGTCTATCTGGAGGCCTAGAGCCCATGACAATATCTCATGGAGGTCTGTATCAAGGATCTGCATTGGGAAGGCCCAAAGACCAGTGGTGGAAGGTAGAAAATATGACCAGTAGGGGTAAGGATCTGTGCCAGCAGGTTGAGGCATCTGGACTGGAGCCAGGAAGCAACACTCAAGTAGGGACCAGAGCTCCCTGAAGAGAACTTCAGCCATCCTCCGCGACAGTGAGGACACAAGCTCCTCCAGTGATTAACAGCTGAGATCACATCAGGACAACCAACATGACAAGCTTCTGCAGGAGAATCAACAGCACACCATCTTGCTTCTAGTTTTCTTTTTATGCTGTTGGCAACAATCCTCAGTTAAACCTTCCACCACCCAGCCTCATGCTGATTCAGTTAAGCTGGGCATTACAAGTTGACCATTAGTTAATCCATCACACTCCTCCAAATAAAAATAAATTAAATTTAAAATGTCAGAACCCTCAAATTATTATGAATATATTTTAAAGAGCATTTGAACAAACTATGGGACTAATATTTGACTGAAAAACTGAACATAAAATTACATAAGCAAGATTTAGGGATCTAGCGAAAATGGTCTCATCTGAAGTTTGTGTCTACTTCAGAAACCTTAACAAATTTACCATTTAGCAGTATCTGACATTATTATCATGCACAAAAAGTAGAATACAACAAGTGAAAATGTAGAAAGGGAAAGTTACAGTGATTGAAAAACCAGGAGTAAAATCTTTTGTAGTAAGTATTTTTAATACTTGCACTGTAAAGCCTAGACCAGAAGCATAAAGCTTAAAATCATATAAACAATAAAAATTGAAGATACAATGAATACAGATTTATTTTCCAGATCCTTGACATATTAAGATAGCTTACTGAAGACTTTCTTCTTTGAAACCTGGGTAATGTAATTATTTCTTAAAATGCATAGATACCATTTTTGTAATTATTGCAAGGTAACTACTCTTCATACCATGTTAAACTCCAGGCACAGTTATGTTAAACTCCAGGCATGTTAAAATACAGGCACAGTTTTAAAACTACCCCAAAGGGTAAAAATCCAGTACCTGACAGACCTCAAGCCCTGGTTACGGTTTAGATACATAACGTTCCTGAAACTTCTAGGTACACAGAGGCAGGCTTTGGAAGTGATTGGATCATAGGAGCATTATACTTATCTCTGGATTTCTCCTGTACTGAGTTCAGCTCAGTGTGTTGTTAGATGATATAACCCAGTTAAAATAGGTCTCTAGGGGCACAACCTGAAAAGTGCTCCCTTTCTAGTTTCTTCCTTTGCTCTGTGTTTCCGGGATGTAAGCAGCTTTTCATTGTTCATGCCCTCTGCCATGCCATTTTTGCCTTGGAGCAAACCAACCATGAACTGAAGTTGGGAATCATGGTAAATCTCACCTCCTTCAAACTTTGGGTGTTCAGGGTTGGGTTGGGTAATGTGTTGCAGTGACAAGGAAAGTGACTAAGACAATCCTGAAAGATAATAGCAAGGAACAGGTCCAGTGAAAAACAAATGGATAACCATGAGTCTGAGAGTATGGGTTATATCATGGTACCAAAGTAAGAGGCTGTGGGGGTATTCATTTCTTTTCCAGGTAGTTTTTGTAGACTTACTTTTGGCTTCACTGATACATTCAATGTGATGTTTCCTGTTAACCTGATAAATTCAAGTTTTTATAGATTGTATGCCCTTCCTTCTCTGCTCAGGGTTATTTAGTTATAATGTTTCTAACTAAGTGTTATGGTTTGTGTCTGAATGTCCCCCCTCCAAACACTCGTGCAGTCATGGGAGGGTGGGCTTTTCAGAGATGGATGAATCTACGGTTTATGACTGATTCATGGTCCAGTGCTGGAATTAAGGATATGAGTGCTACATCTGCCGTAACTGTATATGACATAAGAAACAGAAAGACCCTCTCTCTCTCTTTGTCTCTCTCTATCTCTCTCTATCTCTGTCTCCCTCTGTCTGTCTCTATCTACGTCTCTGTCTCTGTCTCTCTCTCTCTCTCTCTCTCATTGCTTTTTCTGTCTTCTGTTGTCGCTGCCAGGAATGGTGGCCCTTATGTTATGTGCCAACTCTGCCTTGGAGCCAGCCAATTATGGACTGAAATCTCTACAAACTGTGAGCTAAATAAACCTTTCCTCTGTTTGCTTTGACTGCCAGGTATGTTTGTCTCAGTAATGAGAGCATAGTAACTAAGATACCAAGCATTTGAAACTTGTCTTGCTTTTAGCCCACTATGTGGTTAATTTTTATAAAAATTTTACTTGTTTTTAGAAATAGTTCAGCCTCCATCACTGTTGAGTGACGATATCTTTATACCATGTCCATCATTTCAAATTTATTGGTGGTGCTCTCAAAACTCCTGTATTTTTTGGATAGATTTATTTAGTCTGCTTGATCTATCAGTTTTTGTGGTATGTGAAATATCTCTCAATTAAATTATGGACTTGTCTAATTTTCCTTGTAGTTCCATCACTTTGAAGTTTAAAAAAATATGATCTTGCATTAATAAGAGCATAAAATTTTTAAATTGTTATAAATTCTTTGTGAAGTAAACCTTTTACCATTGCAAAGTGCCACTCTACTAAAAATGACTTTTTCATTATAGTCTATTTTGTCTGAAATTAATATGCATTCCTTCTTTTTTTTACTCATGTCCTTACCTTATACTCAGTTCTGTTAGATTATTTTACTGAGAAATTCATTCTGGTTATTTAGCTCATGGTGTCATAAATTCATAATGGATTTTTACTATAATGTAGGTTCTTGGATAACACTTATTGTTATACCAATTTTTCCCAATCTTTTTACTTTACTACTTTCCTTTGCTACTACCAACACAAATTACTGTCTATAACCTATGCATCTGAGCTTAGTGTACTAAGTAAGGCATACAGTGACTAGAAATATGCATACGTTAACTCAATCTGTTTTCTCTTTTCAAAGACTGAAGAGCACCTTCTGTTCATATTTTATTTAGGGACATTTCTAATATTTTCCCTCAACTACACCTAATAGAAAAAGTTGAAACTAAAATTCTTAAATTTAGAATATCTTAAAAATCCCTAAGCCACAAATCACTAGCGCTAAAATAAAAACAAAATTTGAGCCAAGTAAAAAGATTCAGCCAAAAACAGAATCAAAGATGTGAATGGAACTCCAGAGAAAAGTTTGTCTGTTCTCTGCTTGTGCTCCTTTGTCTTTCTCTTCTGGCACCACAAAGTCAGGCCCTAGCCAAGTAGCTCTTCATTCTTTCCAGAATTAGAATTTAGCCTGGTTTACTAAAACTGTAGTGTGGAGAAATGGAACCCTCACTTCCCACCTACCTTATCTTTAATGTAATTATATACTTTACGTATCCTGTATTTATTTATTTTTTCCTAAATGAAATGGCAAGCAAGAGTAGCCTCACTAGAATGTTGAAGAAACTGAAGGGAAAAATTACAAAATTTCTGGAATTATTGAAGACTATGTTACTAGTTCATAGAATGATGTGTATTCAAAATTCCAGTCCTAGGTCACATTCCTGATCACCAAAGTGTTAATTAGGAAACAATCATCAGGACACATTTTTAAAGCAACATTTACTAGTTTTAATCATTTCTACCTGGTTAATTTTTATATGGTAAATCTAAAGTTGAATGGGTATGCAAGAATGTACAGATACACAAGCAAATTCACATATCCAAGTACAGGCTTGTGTACCTATGTAGAGGCATGCACACACATATCTGTGCACACCCACAAACTACAGCAAGCATGATAACTGTAAATTTAAAATTGGGAGGTGATGTAAATTGTTTATTAAATCATGAATAATACAAAAGAAAGTGTCACTGAGCTCTGCATGGAAACACATAGGACTTTGAATAGGACCAGTTTTCCTTGCAATTGGTCTACTTCTCACTAGGCAGTAAGAGTATGTGAGTAAGTGTATTAATTAAATTAAAGTAAATACTTAATTTATCTAGAATGAACTGACATTATCTGGAAGGGAAGTACCTACATTTTATCCCCCGAGGACCTAGAAAAAAAAAAAGATTGTAGGCCAATCACTTCAGAAATAGTTCTCACCTGAATCAAGTATAGGGTGTCTTAATTCCAAACTAAGGAGTTTAGCAAACTGTCTTTTAATAAATGAGTTCTTTTCACTCTAATTGCAGGTAATTATCCCAGTGAAAACTCAGTTATCTGCAGAGTGAAATAGGGGAAGAATATTGTTGTTCTGGAATTATTGTTGTCCTGGAATTATCGAAATTATCAAGATGAAAGCAAATTCTAAACAAAAATTATTTGAGTTTCTAGATGGCATAGTTTTCTCAAAGGACTGCCTACTGATGAACTGGTAGCTGAAAGTTACAACTCTTCTAATACAAAATTTCCTGAAACTTACAGCAAGTTATACACTTAGAATAAAGTACTGTAAAGTTAGAATTATTCAGAGTTTAAATTTATTTCCTCATTAAAATAAAATGGCATAGTAAGAGTTGATATTCCTGAATGAGTCTTCCCACCTAGTTTTATGGAAATTAACATTAGTGTTCTATTTAAAAAGTCTAAATAGTACATGTGAAGAAGATGAAGATTTCTAATGTGCATGTAAATCAAACTCAAATGATAACAGAGTAGGCAATTATACCAAATTTACTTTAACAGAATATAGTTTACCAAGCAAAGTTCTTATCGTCATTCTTCATAGTTTTTATTTTTACTGTCTCTAATCAGAAATTATCAGAGTCCTTAGTAAGAACAAATGAAGGAATCTATGGTGGCACATTTTTATAGTCAACCCAAGATATATGGCCACATTAAGTCACTTTGGAAACTTGTTAGGGTTGCCTATTCTTCTTGTACTCTGTCTTATCTTCTCATTGTCCATTTTTATAGTAAATATTGAGATTGAAGATAAAGTTACTGGTCCTTTGCTGCTTTGCAAGCAAAATGTTTTCTTGAGTTGTTATTTTATCATCACTAATAGTGGTGGGTGATACCTAAGTGAATAAGAGAAATGTGTATTTAAATATGTATGTGACCCAGTTATTATTTTCTATTAAATATTTTGTTTGCAGAAAAGTCATAGTCAAATTATTTGATTCATACGAACTGTCTATTTTTTACAATGCTACTTTGGGTCTCAAAATAACTGACTACAAATTTCACAAGAGAACTGTTGCATATTTATTTTGATAGGACATATTACAATGAAGAAATCATATTGTTCATTAAAATAGGTGAAACCTGTACAACCAAATTGTAGTTTCATTATTTAAAAGAGTAGACTTTCAAAAGGGCTAATACCATGTCAACAATAAACATTATTCTAATATGTAGGAATTCTAATTTCTAAGTCTTACTCATGTAAGATTATGCCTATAAACCTCAACATTTCCTGTCCCCTTGTTTCCTCATCTTTAAAATGAGTAATCAAATGATGTCTATGGTCCTGTCTAGTACTGTAGTGCTATGAATCTAATCTCATTTGTTTAAGTAATGTCTCCATTATGAGAGTTAAGTTATTTATGCAGTTCCTCCAAGTAACTGAATTTGGAGAGATAGTTTCACCTTTGTAAAAGATCATGATTTTTCTTCGGCCACTCATTCTGCTTCTTAGCTGTTGCTGATTGTATTTTCTTTTTAATTTTCTAAAAAAAATGTATTAGTACATGTTTGCAGTATATAATGATCACCTTCATCATGGGGAGCTGGCACATGTACACAACGTTTTAATTCTTTTTATTTTCCCTTCCTGTCCCCTCCATCTCCTCTCCATCTCTTGGTCCTTCTCATGGGTTTGTTACCTTAATGTGCACCAATAGCTTCTTGCTCTGAGTTAGCCCCAGTAGAAGCCCACAAACCATGTAGTTAACAGAAGAGGACTGAGAGCCCAGGTCTGGCCACTGAACGAGGTTGCAAAGAGAAGCTGAATTCATGCCAGTTTCTTACCTCCTTAGTCTATGTATTGTGAGGTAGTAGAAAGAGTACTGACTCCATATCAAAAGACTAAGAGTTCAAATACCGACTTTCACCTAGCAGTTCATAACAACTAGAACAATGTGTTTAACTGTTATGAGTCACAGTTTTTTCTTTGTAAAATGTTGGAAATTGTGAGAACTGATGAGCTAATGTGAGCGTTCCTGGTACCATGTTACACAGTGACTGTTCATCAAACATGAGTTGAATCTAAGGCTGAGGTTAGCAACACTGATAGAGCACAAAACCCCAATGATCACTGATAGATGAGGTTATATCCAATTGTTAAAATACCACACTTCAGTTGTTACCCATGAGTTCACAGGAATTTGTAACAAAAAACAATAATCTATTTCCTCGGGATTTTTTGACAGAGTGTATGCGATAAACAGTGGCTAAACAATTACCTTGTCTAAGGTCATCTACTCCATTAAGTCAGCAGCTTGTGTTTCAAAGTGTGCAAAGATATTTCAGTTTGTAGTTTGTAAGGGAGAAAGAACATGCTTCTGAAACAGGTTAAGAAAATGCACTAATAGATTGTTCTCGCTTTTGGAAAGTAAATGCCAATTAGTTTCTATCAGAGGAGGCGAAGTTCTGGCCAAGAGTGAAAGGAATAGCTGTGGCTAGATTTGATGTTTGTTAATATCAGTGTAATCATCAGACCAGAAATCAATAAATATTAAATTTCATATTGAAGTTTGAGCTTAGATTTGCCAAGCCCATGTTTCTGTGTTCATTTCTATAAGACGTCTTAAGGGACATAGCCATAAAGCAGATAGTGCAGTAGCATGGACAACTGGCTATGTGTTGTTAGGATGAAAAAAAATTTATTCACTTAGATAACAAAGGACATAGGTGAGGGTAAGGAGAGCAGAGCCTTGGAAGTTGTAGGGCATTGTATTAATTTTATGTGACTTCTCTATCAGATTACAGCACATATGTAAGCTTAAAATAACACAAATTTATTATCTTACATTCTAGAGGTCAGAAGTCCAACAGGGGTCTCACTGGAGTGAAATAAAAATCTTGGCAGCACTGATTTCTTCTAGAGGCTCTAGGGGAGAATTTCTTGCTGTTGCCAGTTTGCAAAGTTACCACTTTCCCTTGCGCCCAGCCCTCTTTCATCTTTAGGGCCAGAAATGATCAGTCGGTTTTCTCACATCATCACATCACATCACATCACATCACATCACATCACATATCACATCACATCACATCACATCACATCACATCACATCACATCACCACATCACATCATCATATCATGTCACCACATCCCACCTCATCACATCACATTACATCATTGCATCATATCACTCTGAAAATTTCTGTCTCTTTCTTTCATCTATAAGGATCTTTGTGATTATATTGGGTCACCCTTTATATTCCAAAATAATCTCTTTATTTTGCAGCAGCTGATTAGCAGATTCAATTATGTCTGCATCCTTTATTCCCTTTTTCCATGCAGCATAACATTCACCAGTTCTTGGAGATTAGGACATGCTCATCTTCCGTGGGGAGATCATTTTACCTACCTCAGGAGTCAAGTAAGAGAATTCAAAACTTAAAGAGTGAGTAGGTAATACTAGTGGTTCTTAAATATGGTTTTTGATAAATTACTAGATTAAAATTATCCCTGAAGATGGAGAGTGACTAGAACAAAAGATAGAAGAGTATAAATAGCCAGCTAAAGTTTTAAAGCAGTTATGGCTTGAAGAAGAGACAATATTTTATTTCCAGTAGTTTGCATCCTTCAGGGCAATGATTTTATTTTAGCAACAAAATTATTTGAAAGTACATTTTATATGTGTAAAGAGTTTTTATTGAATATATTCAACATAGTATTACTGGAAAGAAACTCGGTGTCCAAGAATAACAGATTGCTTAAGCATAACATGATATTGTCCATATGATTGCATTTGATACAACCATGAAGTATCATATTTGAAAAAGAAATTTTATTCCAATTTCTTACTGAACCTGTTTTAACTATTCACTAAGTTTCTCTTTTTTCTACCTTTACTTAGCTTTCATGGACTTAAAAATATTGAGTAACTACTAAATGTGTCTATGGTAGATAATAAAATACACTAGTAAACATTCCAGACCAAGTTTTTACAAAGTTTAGAATTAAGCACATACACACATGCATACACACACATGCACACAAGTGCACACATGTGCACACACACACACACACATACACCCAGATACTACACAAATAAATATAATTCTGATGAATTTCTCAAAAGAGAGTGCAATGGTGCTTGAAGAGCAAAGAGGACAGCAAGCTGTCTACCTGGCTGCTTTTCAAAACACAGAGAGGTCAACTGGGCTAAGCCCCACTACGCTATTCTTATCAGGATTTAACTCAGCACTGCATGGATGACACATTAAAGGAAGGTGCTTAAGAATCAGTTTTCTCCACTTTGTTCCTCATTTCTTCTTATAATCCCTTATATTTTTAATATTCACCTGTGCCCAATAAATGTTTTCTTGTATTTTTATAACTTATAGACCACCATAAAGCCTTCCAGAAGAAGCCTTATAATCTCCCTTAATCCCTTGACTTCTCAATGGATTTTTCCCTTAATAGGAACTACAAATGTATATACCCAAATTACTCTTTTGCAAAACCAGAGATTAGTGCTACATATCTCTTCTTGTGTACCTCAGAGAATACCTAATTATTAGGGTTTTAAAACCTCATTTTGGCAGGAAGGGATTGATGGTCAAAATACTTTTCATGAACCACAATATCTATAGAAGTCATAAAATTGTAGGGCTTTATTTTTTTAAAATCTATAGATTCCATTGTTGTTTACCCTCTTGTGTAGTGAATGCCTTAGATCATACCAACTTTCAGTATCTCCCTTATTTTCCTCTAATGCATCTAAAAAACTTAAAAATTGAAAGAATTTCTGATAGAAATTGGTAGGTTGTCTGAGCAAGATGTCAACATTTGCCTGATGAAAGGCAGAGGGAAGCTGGAAGGGCTTCCAGCAGTCTTTTCTGTATTACAAATGGGCTCAAATGAACATTTTGGAGCTAGAGCTAGACCATTAAAAAGCACTCTGTCTGTAGTATCTTATTTCCAATCTGATTGAAATCATTTTTCCACATGCCAAAGGACAGGTGTTGCCAGAATCAATCTCTGTTCTGTCTTCCTGTCACAGGAAAGATTTCTTTATAATTGTTCCCCAAATTTACCAGGATCCCGCTTTCACAGTCTTGGTAGAACTTTTCAAAATAACTCTTTACAAACCACTACGATAAAAAATAAAAGGTTTCCTTCACTCTCTTACTTTCTCACTTGCAAAATAGTACAGCCATTTCTGATTCTCCAAAATAGTCTACTCGACTTAAAAGCCAGGCTACTAATGAAGCAGCTGGTTTAGTCTCCTACACAATCAAAATATGTGGAAAGCTTGCTGAAAAACTAGGATTTGAATTCAATGGCTAATTATTTCAGCGAAAATACAACACTGCAGTAAGGAGAAACCATATACTCTTTTAATGAGTGAAGCAGAAAAGGGGAGATTTTCTAGCTTCTGAATAATATTACAGCCACTTTCCCTCACATGTACTCTTCAGAGATGTGTCTTATCTAATTCTCTTGAAACCCATGATTTACAATGGAAATTGAGACATCTCCCACCTCTATCTCCTTCTCAAAATGTTTTCCCAGGAAGATGTTATTTCATTACGAACAGCTGTTTCCAGAAGTCCAAGGTAGAAAGCATTGCAGAATATAGAGAAATGAGAAGAACTGGAAGGGAACCGATCACAGAACTCACTCCTTCTTTTCATGCTTTGCTATATCAGATGTTGGTTTGATTCTGACTCACGTCCTGGTAAATAAGTTTCACTTTAAGGTAAATGATCACTTTCATAATCTTAAATCCAAGCAACCAGGCAGAACAAAAATAAATACTGAAGTATGGGCAGGTTTATGCAAAGTTCTATCTTCAAGGTAAAAAATAAATTTTGTATGTCTAAGTTTCCATACTCCTCCAGTGTCTCCATTACCAACCCTGCTCTTGCAGTTTTCCAAAAAGTTATATCATACTTATTGTCTGACCATGAAAACTAGGAGCACCCATTGTACCTCTCTTTTCTCCATTGTCTATATCTAACTTCTCAGAAGGTTCTTTTGTCTATACATAAAAATATACTCATTGCCCTTCTAAAAACAATAAAGAATAAAAATCACGCAGAAACTCAGTCATGCTTTTCTTACGAAACTAGGGCTGATGGTACCAGCAGTTGTTACACTTTAATAGCAATAGGGATAAAGTTCTCAAAATAATAGAATCAAATATCATTACTTTTGCATAAGCATCAAGGTAGAAACAATTATCTAAATTAGTGACATGCTTAGAGTGGCACCAGGGTAACCTGAATCAGAGAAAGTTGTGGAACATACTGTTACTTGGAACAGAATAAATAGTAGCCAACATTGATGTTGCCTAATTTATATATTCAAAACAAAAGAATAAAATGAAACAAAATGAAAACAGAAGACTAGGATGTTAAACACATTCACCTCATGAAAAGCCATGCCTTGCTCAGATTTTGGGTGTCAGTCTATTACCAGACCTAGAGTCCTGACTTAAGTAAGACCAGTCTCTAGTAGGAAGGACCCTCCAACACTACACACCAATGACCATGTATCATTTAATACTTCCTCAAAGGAACTTATCATTGTTTACTTTGGTGAATACACTAGTGTAAAGAAATGTTAAACAAGTTTAGCAAAAATCAAGTTAACATTTGTATTTAGGAACTCAAATGTTATACTTGGGTTTTGAAGAGATAGGAAATAAATGGAGACTTAGCTTGATACATGGGTACAGTGATTCCATGGACCATCTCAGTGATCATTTTCCAAATATTGAAAGTATGATAGCCTGTTGTTTTTGTGTTTCTTGGTCTATAGGGTGATTGGAAGCCCGTGAAACCTTCTCCCTCCACTATCTCCAAGTAATGTAATTTAATAAAAAGCAGCCGTGCATACCTAGGTGTATAGAAAGGATCAATGCACCATCATAAACCTAAAGAATTGCCTGAGTGGTATTACACATCACATATCCATTTAATTCACTAGTGTGATGTATATAAAAACACTTTAGAAGATAACATGGATTATCTCAGATTTGTCCTTCATACTCATATCCTCAATTGCCAATGTTGCTGTATCAGTTTTAGTGCAGGTGAATTTGGTGAACATGGCTTCAGGTACTTGGTATACAACCTGATAAATGGCAAATGAAATCTTATTCATCCCAATCAGGAAGGAGGGGCAAACTCAATTACAACTCATTCATGATTTATAGCACTATTTACTTACAGTCTTACTTTGTCTATATTAACTCCCTTGCTCACTAAGTAATGTATGGTCTCAGGAGACCTGCACTGTTAGGACATTGCTTCAGTCCAGTTTGCGCAGGCATAGTAGGAAACCACGGCTTGAGTAATTCATCAAGAACATAAACTTATTCTCTCATAGTTCTGGAGGCTATGAAGTTCAAGATCAACACACTGATATCTGATGGGAGCTTTGTTGCTACATTCTCATGGCAGATGATGAAGGCAAGAAGAAGGTGAATACTTTGTCTCCTCCTGTCACAAGACTATGAGAGAAGCCATTCCTCAAAGCACTTCATCAAGTAACATAATCTAGTCAAAAAGCTGCATCCCTTATGACCTAAACCTTCCATTAGGATCTTTCCCCAAACATGGTAGAAATAAGGATTAAGTTTCTAACATACACATATGCGACAACACATTCAGAGTACAAATGACGACCAGCAGAGTTACTCTGGGTCATCCATCTATAATGTCACATTATTCAAACCAGATGAGCAAGAAATGGCAAAAATGTTGGAAGCTTTACTAAGACACATGTGTTCCAGATGGTGGGAAATAAACCTCACTAAGGTTCCAAATCCTATTATATCAGTGAAGATTTTATAGCTCAGTTCTGGGTTTGTCTGGATGATTGACTTGTAAGTTACAAAATCAGGAGGCAAGATCTACCCTGGATGTCTTGTGAATAGAATAAAATGGGAAAGAAGAAGGCAGCCTTCGCTTTTGCTTTGTCAGAGAAGCTCTAGTCTTCACCTTTCACTTTGGATATTCACCCTCAGTTCCAGTTCCTTCAGGTTTCCTGTGTATTCTTCAGTCTTCCAATGTTGACTTCTCGGCTTTCCAATTTGGACTCTCACCAGACCCTGCCGTGAACTCCAGGCTTTTGACTTTTGACTGAATCTTTAGCGCTCTCATGCACTGATAACTCTTTTACATTCTTTCACCCATGACTCTGAAGGAAGCTATTGCCAGCCTGCAAATCATATATAGATTATATATACTATGTAGTTCAGGCTGGACTGGGCTCACTGTATAGTCCAGGTTGGGCTTGAAATCTCAGCGATCCTCCTGCCTCAGCCTTCCGAGTGCTGTGATTACAGGCATGTGCCACCATGCCCAGCCTTCACCTACAATTTGACGTAATGACTTAGTTCGTTTTAACCTGCCTCCACTCTCAACCACTTTAATGCTTGTACCATGGATGCATTAGTACAGTCATGCTGGTTGTAACTATGGAGACTATGCATGTGACACCAAGACCATTCTAGTTTCTCCCAGTGCTGAATATGCCAAAAGTAAGAAACCAGTGCTGAGTGTCTGACATGGTACCACTCCACAAGCAGCCTAACTAGTCTCTTATCGGCAAGTTCACTACACTGACGTTCTTTCATTTTGGTGGAATCACTGGAGGGTTCAGCAGTTCATCTTGGGAAAAACTGATGTATAATCTTGGTTTGTTTGCTTAAAGGGTCTATCTATCTAGATTGTTTGGAGATTTAGGGTTTTGATTCATTGAGGTAGGATCTTGTGCTATGTGGTAACTGTTTAATATTATTGTTTTACAGAGAAAGATGCATAGCAGTAGCTACTATAGCACTAGAATATATTGATATCTGCTGTCCTATCCCATAGCAGCCCTCAGAAAGTGCCAACATGAGAGAGAAATCAAGTGGCCCTTTGAATGCAGATAGATGTATCATCCTGGTTATGGTACTCCAAGATAGCCACCCACCAGAATGGTGTGTTTGGCTTTATTTAACTTCTATTAGGTTATGCTAAGCCTCCAGCCTATAAATTCAAGAGATAGAACAAGTAGTCCTGTTTATCCAAATAAGTCACTTAAAGAATTCTGAGGGGCTTTTCTCCCAAGAAATCTAAATTCAGGTTTCTAACAGAAAACTACCAGGAGGCATAGAAAAAAGTCATTAAAAAGTCAACTTTAAGCTACATCTGCCATTCTTTTACTTCAGGTTTCAGGTGCTAAGAAACAAAGCACAAAGTGTTAATGCCTTGTCAGGGATAATACATGCTAATCATAAAAAGGAAATATGTCTACTACTGCACAATAGATTTGGGACTCCAGGTGATCTTCTGGAGCACCTCTTATTACTCCTCTGTGCAATTTTGTCAATAAATGGACAGCTGCAGCAAACATGGACCGAAAGAGGTGTGGTGATTAAGGGTTTGAACCTTCCGGAGATGAGGCTTTGAGTTACCACATCAGAAAATCAACATTGATCCACAAAGGTGCTCACTGATGGTAGGGGAAACTCCAAACTGAGTAATAGAGGAGCAAAGGAAATGAGTGTGAATTGCACCTATGGATTGAGAACTTCATGGACAAGAGGCTGTAGTTTTGCCCTTAAGCTTCATTTTAGTCTCTCAGAAAGCAACACTAACCACTGGGCTTGAGGTGCTCTTTCTTAATGGGATATAATATTTACACAAAGCAAATGGCTTTTAGTAGCATAATGCATGAACTCTAATGACAGCTTTTTGGCACCGCCCAGGTCTTCCAGTCCTGCTCCAACTGCCAAGGGTATTATTGGCCAAGAGCTCATAGACTAAAAACTGCCCTCAGTTGAAACTACTGGCATCACGCAAATTTGCATCTTCTCCCTGGGTGCAGGTCTCATCAATGACTGCTTCAAGCGGGTCAGTTTGAAGGCCCATCAGGGCTCTGGATCTTGCACAGGGCTCTGAGGCTGCACCTGCACTGCATGCGGATGGTTCTTCTGCTCAGCTCTGCTTCCCTCAGCTCCTCACTGGTTGTGCTCCTTGGAGCACTCCCTCTAAGCTCTGTGCAAGCTCTGTGTTAGAGTTTGTTTCTCAGGATAATTAAGCTAAAAGAAATATCATTTATATCATTATCTGCTGTATGCTAAGAAAAACAAGTGATGAGCACATAGGTCCGTACTTAGGACCGTAACACAGGCAATAACCTAGACCCTATGTTTCAAGAGTGTCTAACAAATCAGAATGAAATATCTACACAAACATCTAATGAGAACAGTCCAAGAAGTAGGATTTTTAAAAGCAGAATGGTAGGCTTATACACAGATCATGAAAGCTCACTTAAACATTATTTTAAGACGGAAGGATTGGAGATTATTTTTAATATGTAACATCACAGTCTAAATTAATGGAGCAGAATTCAGCTTAATATTAAAAGAAACAATGCCTGGTAATTAAAGACTTTCCAAAAATTAAATAAGCTTCCTTGGAGGACGGTGAGATCCTGACACTGAGGGTTTATTTCTTAGTACAGCCAGGCTGATGGAACAAAAATAAATTATTTGACTTATAAACCTTAGCATTTCTCACAGTTTGAAAGACTTGGAAGTCCAAGATCAAGGCACTGGCTGATTTATAGTCTAGTTAGGGTTGACTTTCTGATGTAATAATGATACTTTGCAACTGTTTCCTCATGTGTGGAAGAGGCAAGGCAGCTTTCAGGGTCTTTACTGAGCTCATTCCCAAGGGCTCTGCTCTCAGGACCTAATGGCTTCCCTAATGTCTAACCATCAGATACAATCTAAAACAATCAGTGCACAAATTTGAAGACAAGGATTTAGCTCAGCTGCCTGGCAAGTGCTAGGTTGTGAATTTGATCTCTAATACAAAAAAAAATCTACTCCATAAATTTGAAGACAGTGGGCACAAACATTTATACCATGGCAGTGTATAAGGAAAAGTTGCATGATCATTTTTGTGGGCACTGTCAGTATCATAATCTAAATCAACTACAGGTATGTATGTTTTCTGTTATTCTTAACAAAATTAGCAGCTTAAAACAACATGAAATACTATCTCATAGTTTCCATATGTCAGGAGTCTGGCAATATATTGCCTGAGTCTCACTGGGGGGAAAACGGGGAGACAACCATGTCTTGGATTTCATCTGATGCCTGGAACCTAGGCACCAGACTAGGGACTGTCTTAGACTAGGGGCTAGGTGTGCACAGTTCTTTCTAACTCTTGTACTGAAGTCCCTCTTTTCTTGTTGTTCAGGGACACTTCAAATGATTAAAGGATTCTCTAAGTCCCTTGTCACATGTCCATTAGGCCCTCTATCATTCTTCTGACTCGAACATGTCTTTCAGGAAGGGGCTTTTTAAGGATAACTTCTTTAGTTCAGTCCCATCTACACAAATCAGCTGGTTTGCACCATTATCGTGGGAGTGCTGGCCCATCATATTTGCAGGTTCTTTCCAAATTCAACGGCAGAGAATTATATAAAACATGTGAACCAACGAACAGAGAGCTTGATGGGGGCATCTTAGAATACTGCCTACCACAAAGTAATTTTCACTTGGACATTTCTGGAATTCAAGTGACAATGAGCAACCACAGAGACACTAAGTTAACAAAGTTATGGTTATTAGGGATGATTGCATAACCCAAATCAGCCCCAGTGTTGACTGAGACAAGACCATCTCTACATCAGTGATGATTTAGTGGTGACTCAGGAAGCAGGAATAGGGTATAAATGCTTACAGTGATGGATGTAGCATCCCAGCTCTCAAAAGACCACTCAGAAGACTCCTGGGTCTGGAGGTGAGCTGGCATCCTGAGGATTTCTGAGTACCAAAAAGAACAAGTAGTAGAAACTCAGAACAATGTCTGGTACCAGTAGGTATCTATTTCTAGAGCAATCAAGAATTTTTCAGGGATGAGACACAAAGAGGTAAATTCTCCTCATTGTATTCTTTTTTCCAGTTTGCAATACTTTCATCTGAAGACTAGAAGGTTAGTATTTTATGCAGAATTACAGTGTGTAGTGGCTCAAATGAGACCCTTTTCTGAAGAGAGAAAAGAGAGAATTAACTGGGCAGGAGATTGGAGATGGAAAGCCATACACTCTAAGAATCTGGCTCCAAATGCCTCCAGTCCCTGGAGGAGGTGGTGCAGTGACAATTATTTGTCACCCACAATACGCCAGCCTAATCATTTTTCATTGTATGTGACTGCTGCCTCTTGTGACCGAACTGGTCCAAATTAGATTGAAAAGAATTCATTTGGCTTCAGCAAGGTGAGAAACTGGGAGAAATGCTGGCTGTCCTGACATTTTGGCTCCCAGTTCCTGTATCATTGTCCTTGAGAAAGCTGAGCCGAGCAAATAGATCTTTATCTTTGCTCACTGAGCTCCTCATGACATCCTGGAGCAAGAATCAGACAACCTTTTTAAGTAAGGTACACTGTTAGGCAGACCCTGAACAATGCGAATTTCTTTATACAGAAATTCTAAGGACATGCATCCTTTATACAAAATTATGATCAGGTGAATACTGACCTAAATTAATAATGTATTATGTGGCTCCCCTATTAACCTGATTTGAAACTGTTTTGTTTTTATTTTTATTTTTTCTCTTTGAAATAAAAAAGAGAAAATATCATAGCTGATATAAGAGGAGTTTAAAATTTAATACTGGCACAAAATTGAAGCACATTATTTTTGTGGCTAGTTAACATATTTGAGCTTAACTCTAAAATTATTACACATTTTGCCTCTGAAATTATTGCACTCACAGAATTGAAAATGTACCCTCATGCTTCTTATTTATTATGTGGGCGTGTATGTTTGTTTGTATTAGTCTCCATACATGTAACTGTACTGATAAATAAATGTCAGAAAACACAGAAAAGCTTCAAGAAAAAAGATGGAAGTTGTTCATATTTTTTAGAAATTATCACTATTAATGCTTTGTGTTATGCTCATCCTAGTTTTTATCTGTTTTATATGTATCATGCATACTCTTTGGTAGATTGAACTTTTTCCATAAAAATATATCATGCATGAGATTAGAGGTAGCAGGCATCATAAATTCGGAAAACCTTAAGCATTCCGCTCTTATCATTACTCTTGGAATTTAGTTTTAAGCCTCTTTGTAGAACCCAAATACAGTGAATTTGACCATGGCTGATAGGTAATAAGGGACTATGGCAGACACACTGTTTTAGGATTAGACTATCAGGATTATTGTTTTCTTTCTCTTAAATTCATCATATACTTTTAAGAGACAGAATCCTGAGAGATAATAAGCATGGGAGCTGAGTGAAGAAATTCAAAGAACCTTTTCTACAGATGTCAGAATTATTGTCTTTTTCCGTGGTTATAACGAAAACCCCATCCTCTTCAAACATAGTTCATGGTCAGGCAGTGTTCTCCATTGTGATGAGTACTTTTCATGAGAAGAGATGATCTTTGCAGTCCTTTCATGGTCCCTAAGGATCATCAGCATGTGACATTTTAATGACTATTTTTCTCAATTAGTCAAATCATTGAAGAATGACTTTCCATATCTACCATTTTCCTCTGTGTTGAATATTAATTATTCCTACTTTTTTCTGTATACATAAGGCTACATTAAATGCTCACGTGCATTACTTTTTAAAAATGTTTTCACCATCACTTCAACAGACTTTAACAAAAGAAGAAAGACAAAGGCATTAAAGCATACCATCCCATAAAACTCAAAAAATTTCAAAGGAACACATTAAAACAGGAAGAAAGAGATAGAGGACATAAAACAGTCATAAGTATATGAAATACATATAATATATTTAATATACATGTATAATCTACATTGGAACTTGAATATATAAACAATTGTTAATAGCACCAAAGTGAAAAATAGATAGCAATGTAATAATAGTAGAAGACACCATTTTCAACAATGGGTAGATCAGAGTCAGGGATTTAGCTCAGTGGCTCACACTTGCCTGGTAAGTGCAAGGTCATGAGTTTGATCCCAGGTACCAAAACAAAACAAAACAAATGGATAAAACATTCAGGTAGAAAATCAAGAAGAAAACAGTAGGTGGAATATTATAGATCAAATTGTCCCATCTGGGATATATATCCTCCCTGCTGACAGAGCAGAAGGCAACTCTGCTCAAGTGCTTATGGAATACTCAGCAGGTCTTAACAAACTTAAGGACATTGAAATCATGTGGCATGTATTTTGGACCACATGACTATAAAACTATAAATCAATAACAACAAGAATTTTGGAAAATTCACAAATATGTCCAAATTAAAATAATCCTGAGAAACTAATGTGAAAGAGGAATTCTAAAAGAAAATCAGAAGTATCTGGAACAAATAAAAATGAAAACAGAACAATGCCAAAACTTAAGGGATATGGCAAAAACCCTGAGAAAGAAGTTTATACTGTCTACATTAGGAAAAAGAAATATTTTTTTTTAAAAAAACCTAGCTTCACAAGTTGAGGAACTACAAAAAGGAGAGATTAAGCCCAAATTAAGCAGAAGAAAGGCAATTATAAACATGACAGCAGTTGACTACATAAAACCAAAGAGCTTCTACATGGTTAAAAAAAATCAAGAAAAATAAAATAAAACATGTAGAATGGGAGAAAATATTGCTGAACCATACATCCAATAAGGGGTGAATATCCAGATCACAGCAAGAACTCACAAACTCCCAAAAGAAAAGGGAAAAAAATAGTTTGATTTTAAAAATGGGCAAGAGCAAATAGGAGGAATAAGTTATTTTATTCTATTACACAAAAAATTGATTAAGGCCAAAACTAATACAAAATATAATTTTAAAAAGCTCCATATGAAGATTTTTGAATGTTCTCGTTACAAAGAAATGATAAATACTTGAGAAGATGAATAACCTAAATGTCCTGAATTGACCAATACATAATGTATAAAGGTATTGAAAGATTGCACTATATTTACCTCATAAATATGTTCAGTTATCAGTTAAATACATAAATAAAGACAAAGGAACTGAGGAGGTATTTCTCAGAAAAAGACATAAAATGCCCAACAGCTATGTGAAAAAGAGCTCACTAATCATCAGTGAAATGCAAATCAAATCACAAAGAGGTGTCACTTCGTGCTATTTTGGATGACTATTATCACAAAACAAGAGCTAGCACATATTGGTTAAGATGTGGAAAAGAGGGAATTTGTACACATTGCTGATAGAAAATTAAGCTGGTACAGGCATGGAAAATAATGTAGAGGTTAATTAGCATATTGTTCCAAAATCTCTCATCTGGATTTATACCTAAAAGAATGAAATCAGTATCACAAAAAGATATTGCATTCTTACCTTTATCACTGCACTGTTCACAACAGTCTACCTAATTGTTAACTTAAGAGTGAGTGAATAAAGAAATGGTGGGACACGCATGCACAACACAATGGTATACTACTCAGTAATAAAGGAAAATCTGCGTTTCTAACAACATAGATGACTATGGAAGAAAATTATCCTTATGGAAACACGTTAGATATAGGAAGACAAATACTGTATGCACTCACTCAGGTGAATCTAAAAAGCCTAATTCTTAGAAGCAGAAAGTGAAATGATGGTTGCTAGTGGTTGAAAGACAGGATAACTGAAAAGATATTAGTCAAAAGGTAAAAACTTTCCACTGTAAGTTGAATAAGTTCTGGAGATCTAATATACCACAAGGTTACTAACAGTAGTAAAATTAGTGTTTACTTGAAATTTTATAAGAGAAGATATTGTGTCCTGATAAACACACAATGGTAATTATGGGATTGATGGTTAATTAATTTGATATTAACTACTATATGATATATGCATATGTCATGTCATACACTTTGAATTTAATTGATAACTTCAAGTTTTATGGGTATGTGTACACATGGGCAATGATTACACAGTTTTATTTGTCATTTAAATATTTTTAAAATAAAGTAAAAATCTACCTTCAATTTTAAAAACAGCAAACAAGTTGACTGAGCTCAAAAGAGAAAGATTTCTGGGAAAACAAACGAGAAGCCCAAGTTCAAAGAAGCTTTAAAAAATCCAGAAAGTAGAACCTTAGAAAAGAATGTGTATGGGGCTGGGGATTTAGCTCAGCGCATAAGCATCTGCCTTGCAAGCGAATTGTCATGAGTTCGATCCCTGGTACCAATTTTTTAAAAAAGGAAGGAATGTGCAGGTCCTAGCAGTTCTGGGATGGCGCCCTTTCTGGGACACTTCACCCCAGGGCTGCATGTCAGGCTGTTGCTTGCCCCTCCTTCCATTTCACTCACTCCTCAGGCTTAGTTTCTTCAGGAAAGCAGTCAAAATACATTCAAACGATGATGTGAATATAACTGAGGGAATAACTGGAACTAGATTGGCCTGCTTCTTAAATAAATAGGCAAATCGTATCTTTAAGAGCATTTTGTGTAACTTGAGCAATTACTCCTAAGATAACAATGTGTAATATATTGACTAGTGTTGATTTCTTATTTTTTTTTAACTTCTGTATTATTTCTATCTTTTTTCTGTTTTGCTTTTTAAAATTAAAAAGTAAAAAATAAACAAATAAATATTTTTTTAAAAAAGAAAAGAGCATAGCGTCAATGCCAAATGATCTGTCGGGGATACTCACAGTGGTAGAGTAGAGAAAGAGAAAATTTCAAAAGTAGATTTATCAAAACCCTGGAAATAAGAAAGTGTATATTCTAGTGCTGGTAAGTACTGTTAAACTCCATCCCACAGACATGAAATTCCCTTGAAATAAGCATGCCTTTCTGCCTCCTCCTTTCCTCTAGCATTTCAATCTGTTATACCTATGGCGCTATAGGGTCCTGTCTAAAAATACTGTAGCACATGTTTATGCAAATATGGCACCCTGAAAATAATAAGAGAAGGCTCCCTTGAAAAGCACCATGTGGTAGTAAAAAGAAAGCTGAGCTGAAAATTGGGACATTTTGGTTTCTAATTTTGATTCTTTCTGTAATTAAGTCTGACAATGAAACCAAGTCAAAGAATCGCTAAGCTTGGATGTCCTTCTTCATAAATAAGCAATTTGGCAACACAGTGCCTAAAGCTCTGGCAGTTCCATTGTCTTGTGTGTCTGATGAGTAATAATAAAAATTCTTTCAACAGTAGAATCCAGGAAGTCTTGCCTCGTATTTTCTATTTTATAAAGTTCTTAAAATTCATCAATTAAAAAATCGCTTCCTGGGAATATCCATAAATAGGACAAATCCATTTAAAATAAGCTACACAGCCTTAGTTCCCAAGACAGCAAATCAAATTTTAAGTTATAGGAGACCTTATTGTCATTTAAATGGAGGCAAATACAGTTTATGAAGATTTCTCCACCTATGAAGAGGACAGACAGAGGAACAGGACTGAGATCACTAAGGTTGCCCAAGGGAAAACTTTTCCCAAGTATACATTTATTAAAACCCAATGGTTCTCAATCAAGGATAATTTTACCCTTAGAAGATGTGGCAATATCTGGAGATATTTTGGGTTGTCATAAATGGCTATTGAGTAGAAGCCAGGGATGTTCTAAACATACTCCGAATCACAGGGCAGCCAGCTAGGACCTAGATTCTCCTGCCAAAATTGTTGGTAGTACTGAGGCTGAAAAAGCTACATATAAGCTCTCAAGTTCACTAACTATATTATGCTAAGCTTGAAATAACAAATTTGTGGTTAAGAATAGTAGCCTTGCCACAGTGTCCATTTTAGTTTTGCTTAGAGATATGCCATCCTCTCACATGAATTTCTCTAAAGGATTCAATCAAAATGTACTACTTCTGTGTAAGCAGGCATTTATTCCTGTATTCTGAGTTAAAATCCAGCAAACCTAGCTATTTTGTATTTCATATGTTGTTACCTCATTGCTTGATTTCTGAATTTTTTTCAATAAGTAGCATGAAAATATCTAATGTAAGTTATGGTCATATAGGGGCATATGAAAACCCCAAAAGTAAGTCTAATTTTCAGGCATTCTTGAGCACTTTCAAATCAGGAGATATCAATGGAGAGACATGCTGTGGTTTCAAGTACCCTACTTCAAGCTGTTTGTATCTCTGTGTCTTGTGGACTTCTGTGATGAAAATCACCCTTCTCTAGATTTCAAATACTCACTGGATAACTAACAGTTACAAAGGAGAAATTGATTAGTTAATGACAGAGGAGTTCTAAAAGCTCCTGAAACATAGAAGAGAATGTAGACCAAAGACAAAATTTCTAATGTTACTCATTCCTATCTTCAAACCTATTCCTTTGTCAATTACAATTTGGGGGCTTCCATGTAAAGATGACCACTGTCTTAGTTACTTTTCTTACTACGAAAACAAAATACCCTATTCCCAAAATTAAAGAAGGAGAAGCATATTTTGGTTTACCATTTAGAGAGGTTTCAGTTCATAGCTGGCTGGTTCCAAGGCAAGACAGTGTGGCAAAGGAAAAATAAACCATGGCAAAGCAGCGCAGGCAGAAGGCAGCAAAGCAGCAAGGAGCAGAAGCAGCCCTCTTTCTGTCCCTTATATTCCAAATGAGCTACTCACCAGGTAGCACTTCCACCCAGGGTGGGCCACCTTTAATCTCAGCATCGCATACTTAGTCCCAGAATCCAAATACTCTAGAACAGCCATCTCTGAAAAGCCCCACATATGACCACATGAGGTTTTGTAGGGACATCTAGATACAAACCATAACAGTCACTATCTGTTCATCCTTTCCCTACCCATGGGCAACACTCTCCTACCCAGTAAAATATATCCATTCCTTATTACTGAATATGGACATGGTTGGTTTGACCATTAAGCAATAGTAGAAATTATGTTCAGTTTGAGGCCTCACTTTTAAGAAGACTACCAGTTTATGCTTCCACATCCACATTGCAAATAAGTCCACATAGTTTCAAGGACAGTTGCAAATAAAGAAGGCTCAAGAACTTTAACCAACAATTATCAACAACTTTTGCACTAAGGTAGGTTAGACATGTTTCTCTCAGGCTCATTAGGCCACCTGGAATGATACCACATAGAACAGAGGCAAACCTACCACATCTAATTCTGCCCAAATCATACTTTCTATTTTTTGTTCGACTATAATTGTTATTTTACAAGTTTATAAGTGAATAGATATTTATGTTTTAAACAACTATATTTTAAGGCATTTTTTATATCCATAAAGGCTACCAGAACATATATCAAAGTTCAAGTTAAAATATTATTGCTATCAACAGCTTGCTAACATCATATAAAAAACATTTCAGGATTGAGGATGAATGCCAGTGGTAGAGCATTTGCTTAGCATGTATAAATCCATGGCTTTGGTGGCTAGCACTGGAAACAAAAATCCTATCCCCATTAAGACCAAAGGTCCATTTTAGAGTCAGTTTTCTCCACTATCCAGAATTCTGAACTTAAGAAGTAATGATGCTGAATCCAAACTCTGTGGATAAATGCAGTTAGGAAAATTAGTGTGAGGTTGGAATACATGACCACTTGATTTCACTTGGTAATCGGCAGTCACCCTACTTGTTATTTCTTGCTCACCACTTGAGCCAGTAAGTGTTTATTTACATGTCTTCAAACATCAGACCACGGTTTATTATTAATTACAATTTAAGGAACCCATTTTAAAGTGAAAGCCCCAGGAAATTTTGAAAGTATAACCTTGTCTTCTTTTAAAGGAATACCCAAACATTAATAATTTGTGTTAATTCTCATTAGCTCTTCTCATGTTCATTAAATATGATTCAAACTTATAAAAACTTATCAGAGATGACAATTGTATTCAATGGTAACATTTTTCTGTTTTTTAATCAAATTCAATACTATATCAAGAGGACAGAGGTTATGGCTTATAATCTCCTGCATTGATATTTAAATCTCATACGTTTTAGAAAATGTGAAACTTAGGGAGAATATCTGGAGTAGACTTTTATTACAGACATATAAGTTGCACTTATTTTTTGATATACCACATCTCAAAAAGGGATGACATAAGAAAATTGAAAACTAAGTTGCTTGCATCAGGGAAATGAATCCTTTTCGTTCTAACTGCAGTGGGGTAGCTGGGGCCACAGATGTGTTGAGCAGAGTCTATTTCTGTTGATTTCCCTCTGGCCTCTCTATGACCTGGTGGTTATTTGAACAGAAGAAAATTGAAAGTTTCAATTCTACTCAACTAAAAGGAGACACTCACAATGAATGTAACTAGATTTTTATTTTGGGGACAAGAACTTGATGTTTCATAAAGCTTTGTGAAGTGTGATTACTAAAAAAGTTAGAGTAGTTTGAAGGGAAACATCATTTCTAAAGGTGGTGGAAAGAGAGATCAGCACAGTGGATCACTGGAGCAGTTTGGTCAAGGAATCTGAAAATATGCACTGAACCAATCAGCCAGGGAGGAGAACTGAGTGAAATAGCTCATCAGTGGATGCCTTATTCCAAAAGAACTAATTATTTCACACATATTTGTTTAACAGTGTCTTCCACAGATTCCTTGTTTGTATACCACTGGAATGTATTTACTTCATGAGTTGGAAGGTCCCTCAAAGTCCCCTTTAGAAATAATCATAATATGTATGATAAGTAGTTTTATAAAAATCTTATCTATTCAGTACTTGACAGACCATAATAATATGTGTCTACAAATTTGCATTTCTGGGTGTGTTTTGTGATTAAGCATTTGCCATTTTTCTTTTGTTTTTATTACAGTAAGAACATTAACATGAGATGCACTCTTTTAACACAATTTTACGAGTACATATCAATATTCTTAATTATATGCTCATTCTTGTTTCTGTACAGTTTTCTCACATTGCTGTAGCCAGCAGAAATTTAAAGTTTCATAAAATCAAGTAAAACTCTTCTCTGGTTAAATTTTATGTACAGTCATCTGGGACAAGATCATTAGCACAACTGGCGCTCATTAGGACTGGGATAATTGCGATGTTAGTGAAAGAGTTCAGTGTCACCCATGGTAAGCCAGTGATTACTGTGACAGGTAATGGAGTGCAGACTCTAAGATTGTGGACTCTGGGCTGAGCTTGTGCCCTGTGCCCATAGGAGTGGCATGCCCTTGTGTAATTTTGCTTTCCTGGGTCATTACACCCTTGTCTGTAAAACAGATATGGAGGTACTACCAATATGTAGGCTGCCTTAATAGCTCAGTGAGATGAATGTGTGAAGAACACTAACATATAAATATTCATGGCCTCCTCTACTACTATCTCATCAAGGATACTGTATCAGTAAAGGAAAGTTAGATTTTCTGTCATAAAAAACAACCTACAACTCTCACACAACTCCTCGATACTAAGTTCTCTACAGATAGGTCTCTGGGGAGCTGCCCTCCAATGCTGGCTCAGCTTTTCAGACTCCTTTGATCTTATGGCATCTCTGTCTCAGTATGTATTTTCATAACTCCCTTGCAGGATCCTAGAGAATCAAGTGCCAGTAGTTGATAGTTCTTCTCACAATTAATCTGTATCTTTTATGTTTTCGTCATACTGATTCAGATCCATCCTATGCCCACAAATAAGTTCAAAAAGACTGGGAAGTTATAATCTGTGCCCTTGAAAATGGAGGATAAGTAGATATCTGTAAATATTAGTAAAGTCTATAACTGTGTAGTTTTTCTTTGCCATTGCTCCTAGGATTACATATCACATACATTTCATGTAAACCAGAGGGCAAGTTAAAAGAATCTTCTGTGAATATGAAATCATAGTTTACCCTTATACAAAAAAAGGAACTAGTGTTAGTCAAGGTAGTTTTGGCTATTATTTTCAGTAAAGTTCTATAAATTATAACAGGGAGAAATGGTTGATAGGAAGATGCAGAGAAAGAAGACCATGAACCCCTAAAAACAAAAATGTCAATGTGTGTTTGATATCCGTACATATACTTATATATCCAACATACTTACTACACACAGCAAATAACAATGAAATGAGTTCCGTATTTTTTTCATCTCTTCTAACCATTGGCCCCTGCCCTCATACATCATAGGTGTATGAAAGTACTCAGTAGAAGGAGAAGAGAATATGTGTCACATTCATGAAGATCAGCATTAATGTCAATGGGAGGAGTTAAAGAAGGGGATCAAACACAGTGGCTTTTTAAAAAACAGATCAATAATTTTAGGTCAGCTCAAGTTAATGTCATCCCTCATTTGGTCAGTTTGTCAAAGATGACATTCAATGGTTGTCTTGGTCTATATGAGACCTCCATTGAAGACAGGAAGTGCTGTTTTCAAACTTACCAGCATGCATTTTTACAGGCACTGACTGATTTATACCTGGCTTCCAGCATACAGCACAAACACTAGAAAGTACATCAGAAGAAAGATTGTACAATATGTTAGTCCAATCATTGGCTTATGAATCTATAGGCAAACTGCAGCCTGTTATTCCCACACAATTGAGATGGGAATCTCAGATTGAGCAAATTTTTTGCCTTTACAGTACCTGTTAAGAATCTGACAGAATTGTAAGTGGATCCATGTTTCAGGGACAGGACTCTTAAATTCAAGAGTAATGGAGAGGAGCAATTTAATGAAGAGACAAAAAGAGACAATTGACATGCCACCAAGGTATGAAGTAACATTTCCCCACTAAAGTATAGGAAAATAAAAGGAATGAAAGAAGGAAATGACATAGGGAATCTCTGTCAGAAAACTTCTAACAGAAGCAATTAAATATGAAACAATGTTTCATACCTGGAAATTCAATTATCTTAAACTGAATAAATTAAACATCATTGTGCCTTGTCATGATTTGGTTCTGAATGCACCAAGGACACAGTGAGATATACTAAGGCTCTTTCATTATAGAGCTGCATATTTTGCTAAAAAAGCAACACACACTTCTTCCCTTTCCATACTTTCCTTGCCATATTACCATCTATTCTCTCACTCCTCCCTCATGTACTTGGCTTTGCTTTCTTAGCTTTTCTTCATTTCTTCCCTTCTCTTACCATTTGTCAATTTGATGTACTTTTTAAAACTCACCTTTCTTCTTCTGAATTTTGTCCTTTTTATACAAATAATAATAGCTACCACTTACTGTGCACTTGCTAGGTGCTCAGAGTTTAACAATAACTTTATGACATGAGCAATGTATTAGATTCATTTAATTGAATAGGAAGTTCAGGCTCAGGGGGACTAGGTGCTTTAGGTACTAAATTATAAAGCTGAGACTTTTCACCCATTTCTGTCAAATGCCATCATGTTTTAGAGAATATCCTCTGTTATAAAATGCCATTAAGTTGAATCGAGGGAAGACACATTTATTGAGAATATGTTATGCTCAAGTTGCCATTCTAACATCAGAGGCAAAAGTGGTACTTGCACTTGTTGCTTCTGTCAGGGTCTACTTGGTAGACAGTCACCGTACTAGTTACTTTAACAGAGAATGCAAAATTTATTAAACAGTTAACTAGCTACTAAAGAACTAAAAAGGCAAAAAAGAAACACTCAGGTATCACAAAGGTTATAGCATACAGCTCACATCTCTCAAGTTTAAGGATCATAAAAAGAGTAGAAGTTCTAAACCTCAGAAACTTGGAGATAGGAACTCACAATGGAAAGCTCAGACCCTTGGACAGAAGTGGTCTGTGGGTATAAGGTCTTCTGATGGGAGGAAGAGTGGGTAACCAGGTCTAGGAGGAGGAAGAAGGCCCCAGCAGCTGGTGCAGGGCTCTCGGAGAGCACGTGCTGTTGGTTTTATGAGTTGGAAGACTACGAACTGGAAGCAAGACCTGTTACCAGAATGACCCAGAACACCTAGGGTGCAAAAGTGTCCCTAGAGTTCCTGACATGAACAGCATACAAATGCTCACTCTTATTCTCACCTTTCATCTCCCTTTAGCTTTCCTGTAAGCAAAATCTAACAGAGTATCAGCAGGGCAGTGCATACATGTGACTGTGGAGGTCTAACCTTTTATCACAAAGGAGAGAATAAAAAGGCCAATTTGAGATTGAGAAGCAGTAACTTTGTAATTCACACAGCCTTATGGTTTGCGATGTAATAGAATGACTTTTGCACACTATTATCGAAGGTATCACAAAATTGGAAGCTTGCAGAAAAATATGGAAGGCGTGATTGCATCCTGTAAACTGTTGTATAAAAGAGATATTAAATATGTCCCCCTTAACAAATTTAAATACAATTTTGAGTCACTTGAAGTCATTATTATGGCTCCTCCTTCCCCTAGGGTTTGGAATTGAGCTATAGCATAAGAGGTTGCACTGCTTATTCTTGAGAGTTCTATTTCCTCTCCTTCCTCTGAGACACCAGCATCAGTTCTTCAAAGAACCTAGGGCTTATGCAAAGCAGGGGAAAAAAATTGTACGTGCTTTTGCTTTTGGCTATACAAAAATGTGTTAGCCCCTTCAAGCATGAAAATGCCAAGGGGCTATCTACCTGCTTGGAAGACACATGGAGTAAGTGAAAGACAATATTTTAACACACTTGCTTGCCACACAAAATACAGTATCTATGAGATCAGCACAATTTAATTATAAGCAAAGGAGTATGAATGAAAACATGGCAAATGGGCCACAGTTATACAACATGTGTTACTTTGTACCTTCAGGGGATTGTCCTGAGTAAATCATCCTGCAAAGGATGGGCACTGAAATTCAAAAGTCTCTCCTGCTACACCATGAAGGAGCATATGAGTGATTGTCCCTACTGATTCTCAGTTGATCTGATTTACCTGTTAAACTGTTAACATAATGGAGAAGAGTGAAAAAGAGAAAAAATAACTTTTGTTTAACTGTCATTACTATTTTCAAGATACTTAAAATACTAGTTTTACATTTATGAACTACAGTATTACTAGTCTGCATAAAAGTACTTCCAATTCTTTGCTATTTTCCCCAATGCAGAACAAAGACAGCCTGACACTCAGTAATTTCCAGTGCTAGTTTCAAGCCCCTTAGCAATAATGAACATGCTATTCGAGGTATACGTTATTTGTTGGCATGATTTGTGCTCTTGAGCCTCTGAGTGTACTGCAGGGTTTGGGCTGGTGTTGGAGTATTGTCTCTGGAGCTTCTGTTTAGGAAAATCCTTGGGAAAGGAAGCTTGTGTGCTGCAAAGCAGTGTCAGGAACATCTATTACTGGCAGGCATGAGTACTGCTAGCTGTGCTGTGAACACTGAGAAATCACTCTTCAAGAGACCTCCTGTGGCTTCATGTCTCCCGCATAGCAGCTTCAGTGTTCAGTGAGATATTATGGAGTCCATGCTTTGGTTTAGTCTCTGCTAGAGAAGGATTTTAGTAATTATTGTACCCCAGGAATAACTGAGCATGATAATAATAAAAGACTACCTGACAGCACTGAGGAATGGAGCCATACATCACTATCAGAAACAAAACTGCAGCGTAGATGTTTTCAGTCTTTTTTTAGCATGGCACTCGAAAAGGCAAGATAGTAGTCCAAAGATGCTGTTCTTTTCTGCTTGGTTTTACATTATGAAACTTCTCCCTCAAAAGTCATCCTAATGAAGTGGACTACATGGCACATCTCTTGACTGTTTTGCTGCTATCGTTTCAAACCTATCATACATGTTATTTAGAGAACTCCAAATGTTGTACACCCTTGAAACTATTTTCCTTCAGTTTGTCCTGACTGAAAAGAGAACACAGTGATTCAAAGTACCAGATTAGTGTCTTGGTGTTTGTACTCAGTCCAAAAGGAAATTAATGGAGCTGAATGACTTCACATACGATTATACATCAAGAAATTTCATTCAGTCTTTTGATAATAAGCAAATGCAAGATGATAAGCAACCTTGAACTCTTCTCTTCACATTCTTTTTCCCCTAATACAAGAGCAGTGCTCTCTCCAATAAGGCTTCTCCCTCTGACTAGTCTTCAGTGGCACCCAGGAAGAATAGTAAATTAAAGCTTGTGTCCATGAATCACTAAGATTTTCAAAGAATTCTGAGGCAAAGAGATTTATGTTATGAAACCAATAGCCTTTTGCAGCTTGTCATACCATGTGCACTGTCTGTACAATAAGATATGTCCTCCTTTTTTTCTGTGTTAACTAGCCTCCAAAGGTCACAAAAACTAAATCCAAATACAATGGCATTTGATAACATCTCTATTACCAAGAGAGTACTAGCCAACTGTAAGCAATGCATTCATTAGTGCAGACTAGCATTTCTCTTAGCATTTATTATACTCCTGTGCATAGGCTCAAAACAATTATGTTCACTTTAATGAATAAGCTATTCTAAACTAGAAGAAAAATAATACAAGTGTTCATTATTATTATCATTATCATCATAAAGCTGACTTGGACTTTGCTGATTTGTTTTTTGGCTTATATGAAAAATTTCAGAAGAAATTACTCAAAAGATGTTTTTTAATTCTAAAAACCAACAACTAGATGAAGGTGAAATAGGTAAGCTAGGTAAAATAGGTAAACTAGATGAAGAAAAGTAGGTATTACCTTACACAAAACTCTAAACTGAATTCCCAATTGAACTATTAGTTTAGGTGCTCATTAATCTGTAGAAATTCAGAAATTCCTAGAACTCAAAGACTGTTTTGGTCATCACATTGGTACTGGAAAAAGCTTAAGAACAGAGTTAGAATCCACTCAGAAAGCATTAAGAAAAAAGTAAAGAGGTTTCATTCTAGATGTTATTTTTCCCTGCTCTGA
Organism: Dolichotis patagonum; assembly: GCA_004027295.1. Classification (NCBI taxonomy): domain Eukaryota; kingdom Metazoa; phylum Chordata; class Mammalia; order Rodentia; family Caviidae; genus Dolichotis; species Dolichotis patagonum. Next base: position 24,759 of record PVJX010007960.1, on the reverse strand, counting down.
AACCAGCAAATTTTCATATCCTCTGTGCAACCCAACCTATTTAGAAAGGTCTAACAATTACATTTTTGTGGGCCGGGCATTTAGCTCAGTGGCATAAGTGCCTGCCCGGCAAGCGTGAGGTCGTGGGTTTGATCCCCGGTACCCCCCCGCAAAAAATAGCGTTTTTGTGAAGAACAAAATTAACAGTAACCACCCCTTAAGTGTACTAGTTGAAACTCCCTCTAGACACATTGCCAATGGGAAACCTTCTTCTTTTCTTCCCTCATAAGCTAAAAATTAAAAACAACTCATTCTCCTTTAAATGAGAAACCTTTAATAACAAGATTCATAGATTTCAGCCTTCCTTGCTGTGGTGGCTCCCATGCCTACCTGATTTAACAACACCAAAAAGCTACTGTAGTTATCATACTCCACAGACAACACATGAAAGTACAGCTCTGGTTGAGAAATAACCTGACATCAAAGCCTCTCAGGAAAAACGCATTTATGAGACATGAAAACAATAAGAGAGGAAAGTTCAAGTTCGTCCTCAAAAGAAGTGCGGCATGGCAGGATTCTGAGGTCACATTAAATCCTAGAAAGCCAAGAACAACCTTTCTGTCTTTGATAAAGCTTCTGTGGTGTAAAGGAGTTGAATACTTAAAGAATTATATCACATTTAACCCAGATCACGGGTTCCGGTCTCCAGTGAACACTCACACTAAAGTTCCAACACAGTAAGTCCCCTGAGGAGAAACAAAATAGTGCTGTCTGCTAATAGTGTGACTTTCAATCCTGTCAGGGAGGAAATAGCTAATGCAACAAACCTTCCTCTAAGGAGAAAAAGAAGACATTTAAATCACTCTGAGCTTCTGGAAGATCAAGCATAGAGAGAGCTGAATGAATTTGCTATTTCATTTGCGTGATGTTAAGGAAGGAGGTAGAGTCCGAGCCGAGGTCCTAGTTTTCATTCTCATTCATACCTCTGACTCATAAAAGTATTCATGAGCAGCCATCTTGCTGTGCTTATGTTGATTCCCTACTTATTAAATCCTAAAAAGCATGGCTCTGCATATATATAAAGTTTCCCCATTCTTTCAAGAGACCTGTATAGCACTGGTCTGTCTTTCATTAATAGTCTGTCTCTAAATAGTAAGTAAAAATCTAGATATTGGACTGGTTTTCTGTAGCTCTCTGATATTTCTTCCCTGTGTGGTTCAGGTTAGGTTGGCTAAAAAAGAAATTCACCTGGGAGCCCAGAGGGGGGGTTGTAGCAGTGGCCTTATTACACCCAGAAAGAGCCTCTCCGGCTCATGCACTCTGAGCCTTATTGGACAGCTCACCTTACTGCATTATGCAGCAGCTGAATGCTCTTGCATTGTTTTGACTCCCACCAAATCTTGTGTTTCCAGGTTTCCAGGCTTACATACAGCTCTGCAGCAAGGGCTCCACAGAGCCTCCTGACATTCCTCATCATCAAAGATAGAAGCATGGAGGGTCAAGAGAGTTTCAGCCTGTCCTTGTGGTTCCAGTGTATCCCTGCTTGTGTCCCTGCTCATAGCTTTCTTATCGCTGCATGTCCTCCTGCTCCATGGTGACTCAGTATGTTCCAGCGGCAGATGCAAAGCTTTTCTTAGACTTCTTTATTTTTATGGTACCTAGTTGGTAATTTTTCTCCAATCTACTGACAATCCCTTCTATACTTTACTTCCCTAGTTTTTCTTACAGAATCAGAACATCTAATTTCTACAATAAATCATTTATCTAGATCTGTCATTCCCTGACCAAATGAGTCTTACAATTTTGTGGGTTAGGAGTTTGGACCAAAATTAAACAGGTGATTCTTCCCTGCTCAAGTGTTGACTGGGTTAGTAGGTGGTATTCAGCTGCTACTTCAGCTTGTTCTATCCTTAAGGTCCCCAACAGCTTTGGTGATATGCCTGAACCCTAAAACACAGCCATCCAAAAGCTAGACTGCACATGGTCCCTCTACCTCTCATGTGGTCTTTTCCACAAGATATCTGAATTTCTTACAAAGTTCAAAATTCAATTGTAAAAGAGCAGGAGTCAGAGTCAATTGTAAAAGAGCAGAGCCAGTCCTCTTAAAGAGTGGCCTGGCACTTGCATAGCATCTACTCGACTGTTTCTGAGTAGTCATAGTAATTACAAATACACATCACAGGGCCAGGAAAATAAAAGATAAACCATGCAGAGAGTTTTCTATCATTGTACTCCACTGCAGAGTCAAACAGGCCTTGTGGAAATGCTAAATCTAGTTTTGTTTGTGCCATTTTCTGTTTATTTATCTATTCCTGACAGTTATTTTATGTGATCCTTTTATTTATCCACCTTCTACTCCCCTAATGTGATTTTAATCTTGTTAGGAACAGGATTGGTGTCTTTCTTATGCCTAAACTTTTATTCTACACTGTCCCTAAACCTATAGTCTCTGGGATATTCAGAGCTAAGAACCATGAAGTCCTGCAGGCATGGAAATGAAACATGGCAGAGCCCTGAAGGTTGAGGAATTGGAAATAAAGTACAGTGTTGTGCTTTATTAGAGACCGCAACAGTTTTCTCATTACTACATTAATATCCACTATAAGCCTAAGTTTAAAAATAATGGGTAAAAAGTTTGTTTCCAAAAAATCAATTTTGAAATAATTTTAGTGTCACAAACAAGTTACAAAAAATACCACAGAGTTCCTACCATACTTATAATGAAATGATCTGAATGAGGAACTTCCATTTACTCAACAGTAAACTCTAGCCTTATTCAAATTACACTTATTTCCATTCTTAAAATTTATTCTTTTGGCCCTGAAGCAAGGCCAGCAGATTGCTATAGCTTTTGGTTTCAAACAGGAGCCTAAAGAGAATTCTTTCTGTGGTCTATTGGCCATTTCAAAAATTTGGAAATGGAATGGTCAATTCATCAGAATGAAATAGCAGGAGAGCATGGTGGACTTTCGGGGGCCTGCAGGCGAGAGACCCTGGCCCGTCGTGACCTGCACCATGCAGTTGACTGGGGGTGCCAGGAGAATAAGGAGCTCCTCCCCTCTCTGGGGGGCAGCTGTGAGTGTTGCAGACTTTTGGTGGCCCGAAGGAGAGAGACCCTGGTATGTTGGGACCTGCACCATGCAGTTGACTTGGGGTGCCTGGAGAACAAGGAACTCCTGCCCTCTCTGAGGAGCAGCTGTGAGCCTGCCAGCGTGCGGACTGAGAATCAGACATCTCATGTCGTCCTGTCCCCTGTCCCGTGCCCCCCCTTAGCAAGTGGGAGCCAGTTAACTACACATCTTGTGAAAAGATTGGCTGTTATTTAGTATGAGCTCCCCATATGCAAAGATAGGGACAACAATTTGGAAGAAAACAAGAGACAATATGACAGATAGTAAAGATCTCTGGTTGGCTAGCTTTGAAATTTATGCTTATGTCCCGTTCTGTCCTGTTTTGTTGTGTTTAATTTTACCCCCTTTAAAATAAAGTTTTTTTTAAAAGTTTATTCTTAAAGTTTATGAAATATTTTTAAATATAGTTTAAAACTATAATTTTAAATATAATTTTAAGAACTATATTTTAAATATAGTTTAAAACACATAAATACTTGTAGTTAGGAAGTAAGATTATTCCTTCACCCCAAAGGAACTTCCTCTTGCTACTCCGTTATGGTCATAGCCTCCCCAGTGCTGATGAAAGAAAACCCAACACACGATAGTCTAATGGGAAGCAGATAATAGCATAGTTCCATCTGGAACACTGAAGAATGAAAAACACACCACAGACATTATTCTACGGCAATGAAGTAATTCCGTACAGTAGATCTTCTGATGTCCCTCTTCCCTAACAATAGGACAAGTTCTTTTATTAAACTCGAAATACTGTTGTGTGGGAATAAGAAAAAGGAAACAGTCGCTTTGACAGAGATTACCACAGGAAGGCTTACTGAGAATGCTCCTAGAAACAACATTTATGTAGAGAGTAGAAGAAAGTATGATTAGGGAAGGGGAAAAATACATCTGCAGGCCTCGATGGAATTTCCGGCCACCCCAATGGGGGTTCTGTAGATGGGCTGCATTTAGCAGTTTCCTGAGGCTGAATGAGAGTGCTGGACCTTTATACCCTCACAGTGAAAAGTCATCAGATCTAAAAGGGCAGCATGACCTTGCAATTAGCACTCTCAGCACTGTGTATAAAGAACTCCTGGAATCCAGAGTGAAGGTACAGATGACATATCCCTTGCAAGAAAGGAATTGTCTTTCAGATCGTGTTGCTCAACGTGAGGTTCCGTAAACATTACAGAAAGCACAGTGCACCAGATACTATAGGCTTTTAGCTGGATGGGGCAACCACCTCAGGTGAGCAGGAGTGGTTTATATTTGGTAATGAAGAGTGAACTTATATTTGGAGACCAGTGGGGTAGACTTTGACAGAGACAGGCAACTCTCCACCAAAATTCTATGTCATTGCTTCAGGAATAGACATTCTTGAAATTGGATTTGCAGGTTTGGACTTCATTTTCCACATGATTCACTTCCAGTAGTTCAGATGATGGTGCTCTTTCATGAAATAAGACAAAAATGATGGACAATACATCTAACCCAGGGCTATTCTGCACTCCTGCGGTGCTCCTCCAAACATTGTTTCATTCTGGCTAGAAGGAATTTATTCAATTCTACAGGGTAACTTTGAAGACGATGTATTGAAACTATGCAGTTCTGTTACCTTCAACAGAACCTCAGTCAGCTTGGATTCCAGATAAGGGCATGAGAGTGTCTACTCTATCTACTTTACCTACCAAATGCGGTCATATGAGCAGAAAGTAAACTTAAGGCCTTATACTGCTTTGGTCACTTTATCATGGCAGATACCTGTCTATGATCTAATGCAGCACACATGCTCACACTGCTAGTACAAGCACGCATGTAAGTAGTAGTAGTTCAAAATGCATTTTTAGGAAGGTATTTATTGTAGCCAAAATTATGTAAATTTTCTCAACAGAAATTAACAAAATTTAGAAAATTTAATGGGTAAAGTATTAAAGATTATCAAAAGACATTAAAAATTGAGAACGATATAAAGATACACATGTGTGTGTGTGTGTGTGTGTGTGTGTGTGCGTGTGTGTGTGTGTGTGGAGAGAGAGAGAGCGAGAGAGAAAAAGAGAGATTGTGAAAAATGGCCACATAGAAGAAGATTCAGTAATGCTAAGATCTCATTTCTCAAATTACACTTAATCCTATCTCTTGTCAATGAGATATTTCATAAAATTTGACAAGTTTTGTTTAAATGGTTGTAGAACAAAAATGATCAAAATAACAAGAATACAAACAATGTAGGAAACTTCTTTTTTCTAGGTAACATTTGTTGTTGTTGCAAACACTAGGATCATGACAACATGGCAACAGTGCAGAGACAGATAAAGACCAACGCCCCAGAGTGTGGAGCCCTCAAATGGACCCAAGCATGGGCTCAGATGGAAAGGAGAAGCCATTTGATAAATGGAACCAGCAAAAGTTTTTTGTCCAAAATTATATCTGATTTGAAAGGGAAAAGCAAACTTTTTAAAACTCTTAAAAGAAATACTAAACAATATCTTTATGGGCCAAACATAGAAATGGTTTTTTAGACAAAACACACAAGACACAAACCTTAAGTGACTGACTGAACGCATTACAGTTGCGAATCTTTGTATCAAGTGAAAACAAAAGCTACAAAATTCTACCAAACCAATACAACAAAGTAAATCTGATAAAAAGAATGATTGAAACGTGAAGAAATATGAGTTGATAAGAATTCACATATACTGCTTATGGAATTACTAAATACCAAAAAAACTGGAAACAAGGAATAAAAACCATAAATAGCTATAAGTGAAGGCTGTATAAATGAGTACAATGTTACGACAATCAACAATGAAAGTAGGTGTGCACTTAGGTGTGGATGAATCTCAGACACAGTATGTTGAACTAGAAGATCCCATATATATGCACAATTTTTGTCATTTCAAACCAACATATTCTTTTACATATGTTTTAAAATTATAGAAAGGGTGAGTTAATACAAACCATGAAAACCAGAATAAGAATTGGCATTTCTGAAAATACAAATAAAGGATGCTTACCTCACTGTGGAAGAAAAGGTAAAAGCAACCAGGAAATATTACTGAGGACATCAATCTTTGCAAAAGATTGATGGCAACTAACAGTGGGGAGAGACGAGGAAAAGGCAAGAAAAAGAGCCTGGAGGTGAGAGGCGTCCATCCTGGAGCTGAGGTAAGCACAGCTGCAGTGAGATGTGGGGTGAGGTTTGCTGGTGTTTAATAAGGAGGTGTGCAGAGAGGGCATTGTATAAACACAGGAAATACACACACACACACACACACACACACACACACACATAACCATATGATATATAAATAAGCATAAAAGCCTTATATAATTTACAGATGAATGTTGTAGCAGTTACTGCTTTCTAGCCTCAACAAGTATAAAATCAATAAAGAGCTTTGTTTTGTTTTGCAATAGGTTTCCTAGCTGTGTTGTCCATCTTCATTGCTTACCCACCCCCTTCCTTCAGGCTTAAATTCCAGCTTCCAGCTTTGGGACCTTCCGGACTGGGTTAGAGACCTGAGGACAGAGAAATGTATGCTGAATAGTCCCCGACAGAGTGGGAATTATACTGAAAAACAAAACCAATGGACTTGTGCTTTGAGAGCCTTTACTAGGAGAAACAGCTTCCAAGCCTGAGGATATAACATTCATTAGGGCCATCAGAGAAGGGTTAGTGAGAAATCATAGATACTGGGGAAGGAATGCACGTTCTTCAACAGGAACAGATGGAAGTTTTACCCTTAAGTGGTGTCTCTCAAGAAAGTAGCAAGTAAGATAAAGGTATAGAAATTAATTTTTAGCAAATTAGACCTCCCCAGGGAAAAATCAACCAGTATCCCAGAGGAAGACCACTCAGGGGGCACCGCCTGTGAACAGTGGTCCAGGTTTAAACTTTGCCTTCCCCTCCCCACCTTATCCCTTCCTTACTCCCTCTTCCTCTCCCCCTGCCCCTCCTACTTCTCCTTCTCCACTCCAGGAGATGTAGCTCAGTCACCTGACCTTTAAGATAGCCGTTCCTGGGCTGGGGATTTAGCTCAGTAGCTTAAGCGCCTGCCTGGCAAGTGTGAGGTCGTGAGTTCAATCCCCGGTACCAAAAAAAAAAAAAAAAAGATAGGCATACCTCTCTACTTGGGGTATCCTTATTCTTTGTTTCTTTTTACTGAGAATGCTTTCAAATAACTTTAACAATATTGCCTTCCACAGCTTGATGGCTCTTCTTTTTTTTTCTTTCACTTTTAATGGGGTCCTTTTAAATACTTCCCATCTTGAGGTCTTTTTCTGTGTTTGCTGATCCTCTGCTGGGTGGAAAGATACACAGACATCTCTCCAGAGTCTCACCTTGTTACCAGTCCCCAAATTCAAACGAACAGATGTATCACTGTCATCTTCAACTTGGATGTCTTGTTCTCCAATCTCAAAACTTTCTATTTTACCCCAGTTCGTACATTTATAAGAGAGTAAGAGAGAGGTCCTCTGAAAGCAGTATGAAATTAAAATTAGCTCAAAGAATATTTTATATGTTCAGAATCCAAAATTAACTGAGAGACATGAAATATTTAAAATGCTTCATTTAAATTATAAGGCCCTTTTCATATATACATCAGAATGCTAAATAAATATTCTGCCCTATAAAAGACTTGGCAAAAATGGTTACAACAATTCTACATAATCAAGTCCAGCGAAGTGTCCTCTCAAAACTACTATAGAGTTTTCTGTTGTCAATATTTTTAAGCATTGTTGCAGGACATTTTTGCTTTCTCCTCTGTATTAAAGTATGACAAAAATTGGAAAGCCTACCACTCAAATTTGATGAAAGAATAAAGTAGAGATTTCTAACAAAGAAGCCTCAGCCGCTGTTATTCTTAGACTTAACCTAATGTGGGTTTTAGGAAGAAGAGCCATGATGATCACGGTCTCCTTATGTTACCCATTACCTATTCAGTGTTTTCTGCTGTCTGTCCTCCCTGTGCCAAGACTCCCTCACTGCTTTGAGAAAGGCTTCACTGCCCATTCAGGCAAGTTCGTGACCTGGTTTAAGTCCGTAAGAGCCTTTCACTAAATGCAATGATTGATACAGGGAAGACCAAAGAATCTTATCAGACATGATAAGACATACAAGGATTTTTGTCCCCAAACCTTTACTAGTGTCTCTATCCTATTTCTTTTACTTTGGTTCCTTCTTCAATCTCCCCAAAATATCTCCAAAATAAATGATGTGCCCAAACATTTTTATTTTAGTTTCTACTTTCAAGAATATAGGAGACCGGAGCTAAGATACATTATAGCCCATCATCTTCAAAGCAGAGAAAATTAGATTTTGAAAGCTAATTCAAATAAATTCACCTCTGGCTGAAAACATCCCTTAGCTTTATTTTACTACAAAATAAAAATCAAAACTGCTCTTTGTGCTAGTCTCTTTAAGGTTTCATAAATTGTGGCTTGGCCAACCTCTGAAGCTTTGTTGCTCAAAACCCTCTCATTTACACTAATCTAGCAGCCTCGACCTTGTTTTTGCAATTGAAATGTGTCAAGACTATTTTTGACTCAAGATATTTTCAGCCGCTGTTGGGTTTTCCTTTGTGCAATATTTCTTAAGACATTTTCCTGGTTATTTCCTCATGTAGATTTTATTTATAAGAAACTACCTTTTATTTATAAGAAACTACTCCACCACCCTGTCTGAAGCACTCAGCGCATTACTAATTACCTATCATAATTCTACACTTGATGTTTGTAAACACCTAGACATATTTTACTAAGATCCTCGCTGAGAATGAAGACTAGTCTTTGGAGCATCCTGAGAGGGAAGAACCAGGAAGAGACAGGAACCAGTATGAGGCAGAAGACAGAACTGACATGGGGAGACACACCGAATGTTGGCAACATTGTTTGACCCTTGCCTAAACAGCAGCAGAAAAGCTTAGTACCTATAACTTGCACCCTCTAAGAGTCTGAGGCAGGTAGATCACAAGTTCCAGCTCAGGCTGGCCGACTTATCAACTTAGTGAGACCCTGACTCAAAATAAAAATTTCAAAAAGAAGTTTGGATGTAGCTCAGTATAAATGTTCTAGGTTCAAAAGACAGCGGCATGCCACTCAAGCTCTGCTTTTTTCAGTTAAAAGTCATATTAAATCTCCTTTAAACTAATTTGATTGGCTGTAATAGACAGTAAGAACTCAATCAGACTACAGAAAGTTGGTGGGGAAACTTGTAAAGCAAACAAAACAGAACAAAAAGATGTACCTTTGAGAATTGTTTTAAGTGTCCTAAACACAACACAATAGAGCAAAGACTAGGGAGACAAATATGCTTCAAAATATTCAAAATGAAAATTTTTTATTGAACCTTCTGACATCAATTTCAAATGACGATGTGCAGCGCCCTCCTCTGGAGGTTCTTTAAAGTGCGTCACCCGTGTTTGAATGAGTGAACAGGCATCAGTGTGATGGCAGAGGTATGATGTGGTTGACTGCAGGCTTCTTTCCACTATCATACACAATAACACACCAAACGTGGAAAGTGTCTGTTCTTGTTATGAAATCTGTCAATTAAAAAGTAGGCATGTGGGGAAATAAAACAGTGCATTTAAAAGGGATGTCAAGTAGCCAAAACACGCATCCAGGATATGGAGTGGAAAAAAGCTAGCCATACTCTCATTTTTAGGGAGGGGAAATAAATAGCAAGTAATGGTGACTAGATCAAGGTGGCTGCAAGATATAGCTGGAGGACTTAAGAATTACAGAGTACTGTTCAGAGTCCTAGTCAAACATGAGAGATCTTAACATTCCTGATGACATCTGATGCCATTTAAAGAATATACACCATACTCACCCAATCTTCACTTAACAATTATTATGATAGCAATTCAACTTTTTGGAGTAGTCTGTATATGTGAGGGACTATCCTTTTAACCCATCAACAACCTAGTAAAGCAGGTATCATTAACTTTCTATGTTACAAGTGCAATTAAACAGGGACAGCACTTATTCCTTTGACAGATAGATGAATGTCAATGCCTCCAGAGAGGGTAACTGAGACCAAACACTAAAAAGCACAATGCAGGTAGAAGAATTTAAGAGCCATGGTGTTTGGTTCCTTTGCAAATTTGGGCAGGTCTGGTCATGTTTTTGAACTTCAATTATTGGGAATATTTTCCTGTGATTCAATATGTATTTAATACTTAACACTGTGAATGAACCAGATAAAATTAGGAACTCCATCATTATCAGAGCACTAGAATGTGGCAGTTCACATTCAGCATAAGGACCAAACTTTCAGTGTCATAAGGCTGTTGAAGCTGGTCTACTTAAGAAGATCAAGTGGCAGAGAATGTAATAAGACCAGATTGTATATGACAGAGGAAATCACAATGCACTGGTTAGCAGATAAAAATAGGACTTGAAGACCCTAATCCATGCGAGAATTTTTTCCCTATGCAAAGAGTCTATTTGAGAAACTCCCTGAAAAATACAAACTTATTTGGTGCAATGAGATTTTTAGGTGAAGAGTTCAAGTACTTTTAGCCGGACATGAATTGGCTTTAAATCCCAGCAGGTTCATTATGAAGTACAGGTGATATAACCAAAACATGGATCTTATCACAAACCAATAAAGATCTAAAAAGTAAGGAAAAGAAAAAAGGTTTGCAAATTTGAATACCATGCTGGCTAGCCTAATGTATGCTAAAGGGAAACTCCTTCTTCTTCAAACTTTTACATTGCCTCACATATGCATTTTGGAGCAACTGAATATTTCTTTACTAACAAATTTCTACTTGGCAATCAAATCATGAGTGACCATATTGAAGAACCAGATCCTGAAGTTCTAATGGTAAAGAAGAGAGACGCCCATGGACGCATATCAAGGAGTTACCTCTGAAACCACAACCTAGGGAAACACACTCAGTCTATCTCTTTCAGTTTAATGTATGCATGCTTTAGTGAGCAGCAAGAGGTGCTAAGAGATAATATTTGACTTGTAAAAATCTGACTTCCTAGGGAAATTTCCAAAATAAAGCAGTAAAAATTGTCTTCTTGGGTGGTCAGTGGAGAGAAGGCATGAAACTTCCTCAGTTGTCCTCACTTCTGTTAGGAAGTTTAAAGTAGTTGAGTTTCCAGATACCATTCACAAAGATGCTAGGTCCTAGTCCTAAGGCTACAGGAACATAGGCAAGGCTTGTCCTTCACTCTGGCAGATAAAGTATAGAGATCCACCAAAATCACTGATTTTATAATGGTCTCAATTGCAAGGACCAACTACTGCAGCCAGATGCAGAAACTCCCTGACTCTTGGCTTGGGGTCCCAGTGACATAAGACTGATCATTTCTACTTGCACTTTTTGACTCTTGTCTTATATTTGCAAATTATTATGATGAATTGGTTATTTCATAAACATCTATGAAATACCATATAACAAGTTCAGTAAATCCATTTGAAGTCCTGCAACTTGATTCTAATCTTCCTGCCTCTTTTTCTCATTGGCTTGCACTAAGACACCTGGCAGACCTCAGAAGGTACAGCTGGAGTCGTCCTTTGAGTCTTTTTTAAAAATCAATTGAAGGCTAAAATTCAAAGCAAGATGACCCGTGCACAACCTGCAACCTAAAAGTTTCCCAAAGCTCTTCTCTGCATTAAATGACCAGGTTTCACAAACACATACATGGCATTTGAATGAGGTTCAGGGCAGCTGTTCAGAGAAACGAACTGAACAAAAGAAGGGCAAATTTAGGTTCAGCAAAAGAGCACGCAATCCAACAATAAAAGAAGGCAGGCAATGGCATTGTGACCAACTGAGCTTTCCAGGCCTTGCTGGAAGGTTGAGAAAGTTTGGCAATAGCATACCTGATTTGGCAATCCAGGAAACCAGTTGTTGAAGCCCCAGTTGGGTTCCCAGATAGGACTTGAGTAGCTGTAGAGCTGTCACCTTTTCTAGGGACATCATAAACTTTTGGGGTCCAATTTAAAGCCAGTGTCTCTCAGCAATCCAGCGGTGTTTCTTGGGATCACTCCTGAGACTTTTTCTTTGCACATGCCCTGGGATTAGGACGGGAGCTCTATTACACCTACTGTTTCTGTCAGTCTGCCAAAGGACAGGCTATAGATTCTTCTGTAGTCCTGGACTCTGTAAATCCTCATAACATTCTCACACTATGTTTTTTCTATACAGGTCAATTATATAGCCAAAGTTGCACAAGTTACTGTCACTAAAAATATAGAAACACATCTTTTATCCACATATTTATGGTCTTTTTTGAATATGAGATTTGTGATACTCTAACAATATGCAATTGTTCTGAAAACCACTTAGCTTTAAATATGTTCTGTGATAAATAGAATTGGTCTTCTATGCCCTCCCAGAATAGAAAATTGTAGAATACAAGACCATGTCTTCCGTGTCCCCTATGGCACTTACCACGATGTAGAGCACAGCAGGCACAAAATGAATAATGGAGGGCTTATAGGATTAATCAATTGGGAACCTGAAGTGCCTGCTTATTTAGTGGGTTAGGCCCCCTGGTAGCGCCAGAGATGGAAATAGGCAGAAAATGCCATGCGCTTGTCCTAAAAAATTCATTCCTACTTGGGAAGGGAAGTTTATCTTATTTTTTCCCCTACCTTTTGAAGTTTGTAGGAAGATTTTCCTTCTCTGCTTGGTAGTATATGCTAATCACGTTCCTGCAGGAAACTATTTGTCCAGGTTCCTGATGAGCATCTGGGCTATGTCACTGGCGTTCTCCTACTGGGCTCATTAGGCAGTTACATACATACTAAAGCGTCTTCTAGCACACATTGTTGTAGTCACTAGCTACAGTGACTACTAGCTGCATATAATGCATGTATTATATATGTGAATTATATTACTAGCTATATCATTAGTGGTACAACTAATGATATATAGGAGTCATTCATTCATATATATATATATAGAGAGAGAGAGAGAGAGAGAGCTAGAGAGAGAGAGAGAGAGAGAGAGAGAGATGGCACTACAAAAGCATGTGTAAATGTAGACATACACATATAACCCATAAACAAAAAAAGCACAAGACAATTGCAAAAAACAAAACAGCTCACATGTGTAAATATCACATTGATTCACTGATGTGAGAAACCAAAAGTATAACTGAGGACCAAAATGTATAATAGGTATTGCAAAATACAAAAAAAAAAAAATCTTCAAAAGAAATGAGAACTAGGGAGGTGAGAGGGGGAAAGAAAGGAAGGGAAAAGAAAAAAAATGATAATAAGATGATGAAATGGAAATAAAACTTTGTAAATCAGGAGAGGAAGCAAGGTTGAAGGAAGAGAAGGGGACTGGGAAAAAAGGAGTCAAAAATATATCACATACAGGTACAGATTCCCATTATGTATATCTACACTGTGCCAATAAGCCTAATTTAAAAAAAAGAAAAACAGCTCAGTTGATAACTTTTCTCTAGCAGAATGGAAGCAAAGATGGAGGGTGGGTACAGTTCTCTTATAATCATTCAAAGGAATTTAGTTAGCCAAACCACAAAGGACACAGTTGGAGAAAAGAATGTTTCTGCTTTCTGGACTTTATTGTAAAGAAAAATGCATAGCGGAATTTGTTCATCTTACATAAATTGAGTTATATGTTACAGGATGTTTTTGCTAGTCATAGCCAAAGAAAATAATGGGATGCAATCATTCACCTTCTAACTGATGTTTAGTAACCACCTTCTAACTCTGAGCCCTAACAGTAGAAGCCAAGGATATAGTATTGAACAAGAGTGGAGACCCTTGTCCTTCACATAAATATAATTAGCAATGACTCCTATATATAATTAGTTATACCACTGGTAATATGGTTAGTAATATAATTTACATATCTGCAATACATATATATAAGTAGTAGTCACTGTACCTAGTGATAACAGTAAAGAGTTTAACAGAGTTACAACACTTTCTCCAGATGAGAGGGAATGCACTGGGAAGGAGATGCTAAAAATTGGCTGCGGAGAGAAACCCTGGATGAGGAGGTAAGATTTATGGTGGGAGCTGAATTTCAGGAAGGGGTGATCATACCCGGCAAAAAGAGCAAACACAAAGGCCTTTCTTCACTTAATTAACCTCTGAGAGTGATCAGCTGATCCATGACCCAGAAGGTCATCCACAGGCACACGAACTGTGTCTGAGGTGGCTTTCATTCTAAAAGTTGCTGCAGCACAGCCCACCACAAAACAGAGAAAGCCTAACTCAAGGAGATAGTTTTGTGATAGCTTTTATTGCTCTAAATTTAACTTCTCAGCCAAGTACTTTGCTCTACAAAGGCATAACGTCCCATCTCCTTATAAAAGAGGAAACAAAAATGTGGAGAAACTTGGGGTATAAGCTTCTGTCCCTGGTTCTGACAAGGTTCTGAACCTTTCTTATTCCTGACACCTCTTATCATTTGAAAAGCATCAGCATCACTCTTTAAAAAAGCAAAGGATTTTGAAGTCAGGCAGCCTAGATTCAAATCCTTAAGACACTGCATGCTTGGCTGTGCAATGTGGAAAAGGTGATATTATTAGTGGTACAACTAATGATATATAGGAGTCATCCCTACATAGATTCTGTGGTCAGGGAAACCATTTACCTCAGAACATCCGTAGGTTCCGTCTCTACCTTGGCTACCAATTAAGAAGAGATGAAAATGGCTGAGAATTTTTGTTTTTGGCAGAGACAGAGAGAAGTTTTGAGAGAGACAGAGAAGTCATTAAGTATGAGTACAGGTTTTGTTTCTTATTTTTCCTTTTCTACTTTAAAATCTGGGAATTATCAAAGGTACAATGGAACAAAATGCCTTAAAAGAATGTAATAAAATTTATCTAATCTTATTTACTGTCAGGAAGTACAGAATGGTCCCAGCCTATTTTCAGCATGCCCTTCATGGGATTTCTGAGAGCTCTGCCTCCAACCAGGCACATTAGCTGAACATTGTCACTTAGTTTTCTGCCCATCTCAGGACTTACAAGAGTTTTGGAGTGTTTATTGTTTTGAACTTTTTGTTTGCTTGCTTTGTTGTGTTTAGTGGTAAGGGGGATTGAATTCAGGGTTTTGCACTGAGCTATATCCCCAAACATCCCCTTCAAAAAACAATTTTTTGAGACAGGGTCAAAATCTCTAAACTCCTTAGCCAGTATCTGAGTGTGTGATCTTCCTGCTTCAGCCTCCCAGAGAAATGGGATTACAGGCCTGTACCAACACACCAGCCATCTCCTTGCTTAATCACTACTTTTTTGTATGGAAAGAAAATCCAAGAATTTTTCTGAACATTTTTATTCTATCTGTATACTGCTGGAAGGATTATTTATAATATTCATATTGGGAGTTCAAATATTGTAGCAAAATTTTCACAATTTTTTCGAAACTCATTCAGACTTCATTGAATCAAATCCTTGGAGAATTGTTAAGGTGGGCTAGAGAACCACTGGCCATCTGTCTTTGCTATTGACCTTACATAAAAGCAAGGTAGACTGTCTTTTTATCTTCCCAAAAAGAGTAAGGAGAAAAGACACATACTTAAATTAAGGAGATGGGAACACAATCTTCTTTGATGTTTAGTTTGCAAAGGGATGGCTCTCAAATCCTTAAGGAAGACAGACTTGAAATTGCAAAATGGAAAAAGGCTTTTAGAATGATTTATGTATCTCAGAGGTACACAGCAAAAGAATATAATCATAGTGCCCTAAATGATCCACGCTAAGAAAAAAGGATGTGGGGGGAACCTCCATGATTAGGCCACTAGGGTTCTTTAAGGACTGAGGTAAGAGAGATCCTAGTTAGGGTGAGAGGAACATTAGGCCTGCCTTGGTCAAACCGCACTAAAACACCGGGAGCTACCTGTTAATATAGCCATTTATGGATCAGAAAAAGTGGACAAAGATCAATATTAGTCCTAATCCACTGAACTGGACAAAGCCAAGCCTTAGTTGCCCATGTCTGCAAATATGTTTTTAACTGTATGTCAGGAACAACTTTGGTTGCATTGTATCTAACTACTGCCTGATGAAAGAACATTTGAAGTCTCAGTCCAAAGGTAGTTTGTGGGAAATGAAGGAAGAAAGGAGAAGATATAGATAAGAGTAGACAGTCATCACTATCCCACCCCATTTCACACAAGCAGAATTCCCAACTACGTGTTCAGTAGGCAATGCGTGAGGCAAAATGAGACAAAGCCTTATGTAGGCTGGGTGTGAATGGAAACAAAACGGATGGGGCAAACTGTAGGCACAAATGACAAGAACTACAAACAGGGAGGCAAGAAGAAACTGTGACAGGAACCTGTCCAACCTGATTCTAGTCCCAGCAAAACTAAAATTGAAATAACTGGGGAAAAAAAAAACAAAAATGAAGGGAAAATATGTGAATTAAGGATTATACAAGTTGATTTAGAGGTGTACTTACTGAAAAGTTATGACTTTGTAAATATTAGGTCCTCGTTAGAGACATAAAGCTAGTGCTGTTGATTTGCAGTATGGAAGATGTTACACCCATTATGAGAATAAAAGATGAACGTCTACAGAGAGGAGCAGAAGGCAAGAAAAAGCTTGAAGAATACCGTAACTGAGGATCAAAGAAGGAGGAGGAGAAAAGAAAAATGATGAGGGAGAATAAGAAACAGAAAAAAACCCTCATAAAGTAATGAAAGAGCTCAGAGGCTACCACATAATAGAAACCAAAGCAACAGGAATTTTATTTAGAAACAGATTCCCAAGAGTCAAGTGGTGCAGTGAAGGGGACTGCAGAATGCAGAGGAAGGAGCTGACATTCCTGAGAGAAATTTCCTTTCAGTTGTAAGGATGAAAATCAAATCACAGAAGGGTAAGAAAAGTAATAAATCCACAAAAAGCAGAGATATTAAGACACAGCTATTTAAATAGTGAAAAGTAACAAGTTTAGGTGCAAACAAAAAAAGCCAAGAACTTCCTGTTTTGCAATATAAGGGAAAAGCTTCAATCCTGGGCCCAAATATTCATAGGAACTCCTATGGATTTTTGTGTACAGATTGCAAATGTGTGCACAAAAAATTTATGGATCCATGAAAGCAGTCCCTGTTTCTCTATCATACTGTGGTTCTTACATTTTTAATATGCAGCATTCATAATGTGAGAGTCTAATCCAGAGAACTCCAGCCTTTTAATTAGCATAAAAGGATTATTCCTCTCAGCACGGTTTCCGATCCAAGACCAAGAATGTTATTATTTATCCTATCCAAGCACATTACTGGTCAGTGAGAGTCCACTGTAAACCAAGAGACAACTAAACTGGTTAATGTTTCTAAATTCTCAAACAGATCTTGGAAATTGGCAGTAGTTGTCATACTCAAAACCAAAAGTTTGCAGAGTGTTAGATGAAAAACTTACCACCTGACCCCAAGCAGGTCTCTGTGATTGGTACTTGTTTTCAGACAATTATTATTTGGCAGTTCTTAAAAATTCTTACCTATTCGTTCTGGATTTATCAGGCACAAATGTCATCACGCAGATTACTTCATTGCTCTTAACTTTTTGCATCCATCTGTGTATTCCAGCTTTTGCTAACAGATGCACTTGGAAGAAGACAATACATACTTTCTTTCCTCAGGTCCTCAATACCCATTAAAACAATCCATTTCTTTAAAGCAGGTCCACAGAATATCAATACTTTAGAAGATCTATTCCAGAAGATATATTCTGATCATTCACTGTTCTTAACCTTTGTGTCCATCTCTCCTCTGTGGTTTCCCTGGAAGCTGCCCTCCATTGGCTTCCAAGTCTCTCACCCGGCAAATGATCTCTCTGTTGTTCTACTTTTATGTTTTCAATTCATCTTTCTCAGTGACCACTTTAAATCTGCTCTTCTTGGAAGCATTCTCAGTGATATCACTGTTGTCCAGGACTCTGGGTGGCCTAGGGGACAAGAGCAATTAAAAGTAAGGATCAAATGTTTCTATGACTTTTTGTGCTTTGGTCATAAATGAAAACAGCCAGCATTTCAATCCTGCATGAGTACATGGACAATTTTTAAACCAAATGAGAAACAACAATGATGAAACTCAAAAGAGTATATATTGGTATTAGAAATAAGCATGTAGACTTACAAAAGTATATCTTACCCATTCTCAGTTAAATTTCAAAGTACCCAAGGGAACCCTTTAGAAATGTTATCTGTTAGAAAGAAGAAAATTCACATCAAGGAACACATCAAGGACCCTGTGATAAGAGAAGCAAGGCTGCTACTAAATTTTCTGAGAATATCTGAAAAATTGAAAGCTTTTCAGGTTCCTGTTTAATGTTATTGGTTAGACCCTAATAAACTATGTTACTGACCATACTCAAACTGATCAAGAATTATTTAAGTTGCTATATTATCTTCAAAAATGACCAGTGTCGCATGATTAATTTGAGACCTAAATTTATTCTGGGAGCCACAAGAAAGGGGAGGGCATATGTGGACACTGCTACTCTGACCTCATGGTTTTGGAGCAAGGCCGACACCCTTATTCAAGTCTGGGAAAAGAGAAAGACGCGGTTTTTACAGTTCTTTGTCTGCCTCACACTTACACATACTCAAAAGATCCATTATTGTGTATGTGCCTTTTACCTCTCCTTTTGAAAAGCTACGTAATGAAGAGAGATTTATTCACTTTAAAATGCTGCCTGTGCACAAAGTGAAACCCGCTTGGATCCTTCTGGTTTATGACACTGCTCTTTCTCCAAGCCTTGTAAAGCCTGCGTGAGTCAGGCCATTCACCGTTTGCCCTTATCCTCTCAGGCCGTGCGGCAGAGAGGGCCAGGTGGTGTGTGCAGTCTGCTAGCTATTGTACAGCCTAATGATGCACAAGAATAATGGTTCCCTGTGTAGAATGTTCTCCACACCTGGGCATCTAAGAAGGCTCTGCAGATTCCAGTAGGTCTGAGGAGACTGTGGAGTAGGCTGGCCAAGCTCCTCTGGTTACAGGGCTAACCTGTCAGTCAGCCAGTGACATGAGATGACCATGCCAGTGGCTTTATATCCCCTTTGACCACTATTTAAGGTCTATTTATTTATTCCCAAGGCCAGATTCGCTTTAGCTGCAGTTACTTCCTCCAAAGCCTGCTTGAGTCCTTTGTGAAATCAGCTCCTTCAAGCTAACAAATGCAGCCTGCTGAGCAAGAGACAAAGAAAAAGACTCACAGTGAGAAGGGCAGATGTAAAGGATACAAAGAAAAGAAACTAGGGTGCCAGGAAAAGATGATACTAAGCAGCTCTCTCTCTCTCTCTCTCTCTCTCTCTCTCTCTCTCTCTCTTTCTTTCTTTCTCTCTCTTTCAGTCTTTTTTTAACCTCTCCCTCCTTTTCTCCTCTACCCTGTCACCCCACTTCTCTACCCAAGAAAGCTTAATACTAAGATTGAAGATGCAGAGAGCCATGCCATAGGCAATTGAAGGCTAAATGGGTACAGACCAGCTAACACCAAAGCAAACACCCAGGAGCTGGACTCAGGAGCAGCACTCTTGTTACTGAAAAATGTAAGGGCCAATGGCAGTTCACAGCAAGTGTAATGGTCAGAGTGGACACGATGGCTGCATTTTATTTTTGTTAACGTACATGGGCACCAGGCTTGCTGATAGGAGTGGTAGTAGCATTTATCATCTCATATCTCTAAAATGGTTTGTGGAAATGGGGTCTGTATGTCTTCATGTGTGTTTGGGGGGGTATTGCAAACAATTGTTTCTACATATTCTTCAGGGCAGCATTAATAAATAGTTCAGAGCATTAAAAATATCAATGGGCAGAAAATCTGGAAAAATATGAAAATGATGAAGATGCTGATGTCTGCACTTAGCCCATGCTGGGAGCTACTAAAGTATGGAAATTGGAGGGATGAGTCAAGAGCAGTTGCTCAAGTGAAGCCTCCTAAATGGCATGCTTCTGAAGCAAGCAGGCAGTGGGCCTGCCTCAGCAGTGTTGCATGGTACCTCTGTACATTGTGCCCAGCAATCTGTGCGCTCTCATTGAGCTGATTACCTATTCAAATTGGAGTGTGCAAAGAACTGCACTTGAAATTACACAAATTCAGATTCCTCTGTCTTCCTCGTCCCCACCAGATACTTGATTCAGGTCATGTGTGATACGAGTCAGAGCTGTGAAATTTTGAAACATTCTAAAAATTGATAACCACTGCTGTAGCCAAAACAGGGTCTAACCTGGATGAAATTAAATATTAAATATTCTCCTCAAAAATTGTTCTTTTTCTTCCCTTGGGATGTTCTATTTAATCTGGAAACCACTGACTATCCACTGATAAAGGTAGTCCAGGGAATTCTTTGTCCTCAGATATTTATACTGTAGGTTCAAGTGAAGTCAATAGGTTACCTACCATAGGGAAATTTTCTTTAACCATATTTCTTTAACCATATTTCTTATTGTACAAAGAGAGATGTCCTATTGGAAAAAGGAAGTTCTCTCCTGTTATCTCTAGAAATCATAATATACATGGCGGAGTCTACAGCTGTGTCTGAGCCATCTTACTGGGATCACAACACCATGAACGGTATAAACTATGCCTAGGATATAGTGTGGTGGTAGAGCACTGGACCAGCAGTCACAGGGGCCTGGGTTTGGCCCTTAGTACTGCAAAAAGAAGAAAGGGAAACAAGGAGGGGGCAAATTAACTACATCCTCCGAAGTCAGACTTATAACAGTATCAGCAGAGGCGAATGCTTCTACTGGCAGAAGGACTTTCCATCTGTGATGATGTCCTAAACTACACCACTTGAGCTTGGTTAGACCTTAAGCAGAGTTTGCTTTTGCCTCTGCTTCTAGAACTGAGCCATCCGCACCAGGGATTACCATGAAGCTGCCTTCTTCTCTGTCTAATCAAATAAGCCTATTTACCTACTCTGCCAAGCACATATTTTGTAATTAAATGTTGAAGCACAGAGACTGATTAGAGGACACAAACATTACACTAAGGGACATATTAAAAATGTTCACATTCCTCTGTAAAGAACCACTTGTACCTTTGCCTCTTTATTGAGCTGGGCATTATCATGGCCAGTAGGAGAAATGAACTTTATAAAACTCCACCACAGTGATCACCCTGGCTATAAACAAAGCCTGCTTCTATTTCAAATAAAAATATGCTCTTATTCCTGCAACCACAAAAGTAAAGCAACAAAAACCAGTTAACAGTTTCCATTTTGTCCTCATTTTTTAGAAATCTAATCAGAGCCAAATGGAAGGAGAACCATGCTATTGTAGTCAGCTTCAATGTGTTATAGAAGTGCTTGACCACTGGACTAGGTACGGATTCCCAAACGATGAAATGGCCTTTAATTTGTAATCTTATCTGAGTGTAAAAAAGAAAATGTTTGAGGGGAGTGTCAATACTGGTTACCAGAGTCCAATAAAAATATCCACAATACTTCTGACATGAAGATGATTGTGCTTCTATCATATTTATAAAAAGACTAAAGGGGAATAATAATCTTCATGCGGTAACATGTGATATTTATTGAACACATAGTATTGCCAGGCACTATGTTAAAAGTTTTCACAAATTATCTCTTTAAATTTTCACAGTAACTCAGTAACCAAGTTACTTTTAGAATTCTTGATTTACAGGCAAGAAATAAATGGAGAAATTGTGAGGAGGTTAGAGCCAGTGGATACCATTGCTTTGTAGGATCCTATTGGAAACAGATTGCTTCAAGGTCTAGAGCTTTCTTGTAAAATAAGTAAACTAATTTTGATAATCAAATAGGTTACATCTTTAGCCAATTTCTTCTTTTTTTTATTTAAGGAAGAACTTTAATACTGGCAGGTATCCACTAAAAATAACATCCCATCTCAGATAATTATTGCCACTACTATCAAATTAACTAATAACATTTATGCATTTCTTTGAATTGCAAATTTTATTGAAGTTGAGGCTGTCCTGGGAAGCATATGAGAAAGTAAAATCACTATGATTAGATTTGTTGGTGGTGAGTCGGGGCTCAGAGAGTTAGAAGTTACGTTGGTCCTCTTTCTTTGTAGGACCCAGATGTAACAAAGTACATACCTGCACCATCTCCAATGGTAAAAACAAGCAGGTCAGGAAACAAGATAATATTTTACAGTTTCAGTCTCTAAACTAAGAAATATTTTCTTGTGATGCTCTTCCTCATAGATGAGTTGGACTCATCTGTTCTTCTTAGCACACTTCTGCATTTTTGCTTGATTATTGTGCAAATTAGATTAATTTTTAAAATACAACTGACCTTGTACATCTAGAGTAGGCACCATTTTATTATAAAATACTATTCTCTTTTATGTGCTACTGGAATTAATTTAGTAATGTCATTAATGATTTTTGCATGCATGTTCATGATAGGAAATGAGTTGGATTTTTTTCTCTTAAGTGTTGGAATCAAGCAAAATAATATCATAAAAAGCTTTAAAAGTTGTATTTGCTCTGGACAGTCTTGTCCAAATTCAACGTTAATTTTTTGCTTTTTGAATGGATAGAAAAATTCACTGTTAAATGGTAAGAATCAAAAGTTTTCTTTAAAAAACATTTTAATACCAGATTTCAGTTCCTTTATTAGATATAAGATTATTCAGATTTTATATTTTTTACTTAAGTCAGCTTCAATGTGGTGCTATTTTGGATGAATTGCCTATTTCATTAAAATTGTTATATCTACCTGCCTAAATATCACATTCTCTTTATCTGTGACATAAAATCTGTAGGGACACACACTGGTCTCTCAACAAATGTAATTTTCTCTGTTATTTATGCACTCACTTTTATTGCTTCATTTTTCTAGTCTTCTTAGTTTGATTTGTTCTTCATTTTCTAGCTTCTTGAAATAAAATCTTAAAATATTTATGTTCACTTTTCTTATTTACTTTAAATGTATTTAAGCTACTAATTTCCCTGCAGGACTGACTGAGATTCCATGAAAAAGTTTTGATATAATAATATAAGCCAGGAGGTTTTTGGTCCCAAATAGCAAGGAACTATATTTATTATCATTCTATTTAAAATACTTTAAATTTTCATTTTGATTTTCTTTTCCCCCTAGTTTATTTAAAAGTTTGTTATTAAATTTCAATGAATTTAGGATTTTCCTGATTATATTTTTCTTGTTTAGTTCTAGTAAATTCCCAGTGTAGTCATACAACAATCTTAGGATGATTTTAAACTTTTGAAATTTTTTGAGACTTTCGTTTTGGTGCAATATGTAGTCACCTATGTTATGTGAATGTGAAAATGATTTACATTTTGTTAAGGCTGATTTCAATGTTCTCTAAGCTGGGTTGTGTTTATCAATATTGTATTGAGATCTACATTATTTCTAAGTTTTTGTCTGCTTCTTAAATCAACTTTAATTGTATGAATATTGTACATTCATTTTAGTTTGAGGGGTTTCTTTTCTTTCTTTATTTGTATCTTTTATTTGTTTTGAAGCTATGGTAGTGGATGCTTACAAATTTAAAATCAAGATACATTTCTGTGAGGTTGATCTCTTTATAATTCCCATTATAAAATATTCTTACTTCTTTGTTGATCTTGTCTTTTTCACTTACATAGCTATCTTCTTTTGATTCATGTTTGTAAAATAAAATATTTTTTAAGCATTGACCTTTAAATTTTTTCATGTTCTTGTAAGTAATGATTTTTCTGTCTACCTCATGAAGTGTCTGAATAACAGTGTGATTATCTTAGACTTTTAGTTTAACATTTATTCCATTTATATTTAAAGTAATTTCTGAGGTTAATTAAGTTTATATCGACCATATTATTGATTTTCCATTATCCAATTTGTTCATTTTTCCTTTTATCAACTTTTAGTTAAATGACATGATTATTATTATATATTCTCATTCTATTATTTTTAGGCATATTCTTATGCCCTGTTAGCAATATCCAAAGATGCTATAACACATATCCTTGAAGTATATAATGCAATGAACTGTCTCACACTTTAGGACCTTTAAATGCCTGCCTTGTGTCATTGCCATGCATTTTAATTCTAAATATAATTTCAACTGTTTAGCTATATAAACATACAAGCATTAGTTCATATAATCAGTACTAATATATATCATCAATATCTCTATCTACATATCATCACATATTTATCATGCTTGTGCTCTTTACCCTTTCAATAAAAAAAAAATTCACTTCTACATTTCTTTGTTTTGTTTTTCCATACTAGGGATCAAACTCAGGCCCTTATGCATGTTAGGCAAGCCTGGTACCAATTAACTACATTGCTTTGCTATTGACTACACTAATTTTTGATTGATAAATTCTACTTAGATTTTCTTTTACTATACTGATTGAAGAAAAGTTCTCTTAGTCATTGTCTTCTCAGTTATTTTCAAGGATTCTTGCAGTATGTAATTCTGCTTTGGCATTTTCATTCAACACTTTAAAGATATTTCACTGCCATCTGGCTTCCCCTGAATTTGTAAAGAGTTTAGTTAAAAATTTAACATTTTTTTATTTAAAAGTGATATGGTGGATTCTCAGATCATTTTCTGATTCTTTAGTTAGTTTTTCTAGATTTACAATCAATCATGTACCCATTATTCTCTTGATAATTTTTATTTTTAGTTAGTTTATCTAGGTTTATGATTGACTATGTACCTATTTATACTACAGTAGATTTACTATGTTTTTAATATTTTGTAGAATTTTATTAAATTTG